>JAOXNT010093211.1:0-15714 GCA_028565815.1 Cletocamptus dominicanus | reverse complement strand
CCCCACCGCCGATCATCCGCGTAGCAGCGAACAGCTTCGCAAAGTGCTCACTTTGACGATGGTCTACCACGTACAGCAATGCATCAGGCTGGAACTCTTTTCGGCGGTATTCGACCGTGGCCAGATCGGTCGTTGCATACAGAAACGCACCATCCCGTTTGCGGATGATCATCGGTGCGTCAAATCCATCCAAGAAAATACAAATGGCTCCATCGCTCTCCTGAGCCAACCCCTCGGACAGCAGCCGATCAACGGTGGCTTGCAGCATCGGATGGTAGAAGCTCTCGCCTAGCATGTGGTCAAATTCCACCCCCAGCCGACGGTAGACGTTTTCAATCTCAGTGAGGGAGATTGGCAGGAACTCTTCCCATAGCTTGAGATTCTCGGCGTCCCCTTCATGCAGGCGGGCCGTCTCTTGCTGGGCTTTGGTTTCGATCTCGGGATGATGGGTAGCGATCTCCAGCAGTTGGGGATCGGCGGTTACTGGATCGATCTTCTGCTGCATCGAGTGCAGCTTATCTTTCGCGGCCCGCAACTGCTTGGCGGCCGCCTTGACTTCTTTTTTCTTCTCCCGATCATTCTCCTGAATTGCCTCGGCGGCCTGCAACCGCTGCTCAGCCTGGGCAAGCTCCCGTTCAGCGGCTGGCAACTGGGGAACGGCAGACTGGTAGGCACTGATTTGTTGCACCAAGCGATACAGACGACTTAATTCCACCACGGGCTTGGAGCGATAAGCCGCCTCATCCAGAAAGTGCTTGTAGCCGTAGATGATCATCCCAAACTGGGTCCCCCAGTCACCGAGATGACTGTCCGCGATCACGCGATGGCCCACGAAACGCAGAATGCGAACCAGTGCATCACCGATGACCGTCGAGCGAATATGTCCCACATGCATTGGTTTGGCGACATTGGGCCCGGAATAGTCAATCACGAAAACTCGGCTGTCCACTTGCCCCACTCCGCACCGAACATCGCCTGCGGCGGATTCCACCTGGGAAGCCAAAAATTCGTTCTTGAGCCGTAAATTGATGAACCCAGGTGCCGCAATCTCCGGTGGGTGGCAGATATCATCCAACTCGACACGGCTGACGATCTCGGCTGCGATGTCCATCGGTTTTTGGCCGAGCGCCTTGGACAATGGCATAGCGATGTTGGCTTGGTAGTCGCCGAATTTCGGATCACGGGCTACCGAAATCCGCTGCGCATGCACCTCCGGTTGCTCAACCAGTCCATCCAGTGCCTGCACAAAACGATCGCGAATGAGGGAGAGAATTTGCATAAGCCGGTGCTGTCAGGTGAGGATTCCATTACCAAAAAGCCGCGGAGCACGCGTGGCTTACTGCCCGGAGAGTCGTGCCATGTGCGCGGACGCTGCAGCGACAATATCCTCGATGTCCACGGGCTTACTATCCCCCCAAAGAGATTCTAGGTCATAGTACTGGCGAGTTTCCTCATCGAACAGATGGATGACGAGGGTTCCGTAGTCGAGCACGATCCAGCGTCCTTCCTCGTATCCGGAGACGCTCAGCCGCCGCTCGCCATACTCGTTTTTCATCAGCAAGTCGATTTCGGTACAGATGGCAGCCAACTGACGGCGGGACGATCCTGAAGCAATGACGAAGAAATCAAACAGGGCGGTTTGTTCGGTTAGATCCAGCAGAACAATGTCCTGCCCACGGTTCTCCGCCGCCACTTTGACAGCCGCTTTGGCCAGTTTGAGTGAATAGTCAATTTGCTCTTGGGCAACGTGCCCTGCGGTTCGTTCACTCTGAGGAAAGCCGTCGCTTCCCAGCTCTGAATTCCCGGCACTCTGCTGCTTGGTTTTGTCTGTTTCTTCCGTCATTCAATAATTAGCCAGATAGATTTCCCGGTTTGCTATGCACAAGCGGTTTGCTTCGCAAAAGGAATCGATGCAGTCTCAAAAAGAAAGGTTCGCCGCTCCCGCGTTAATAACTAGTATAAACGACTCGGGCACTTGACGCATCCAATACATGGACCGCAGGCAGAGTGTTGGAAAGTGGCCTTTGACTCCCGCGAAAGTAGCGTTTTCCGCTGGTACTATGGAGCCGCTTATTGACCGAACGATGTTTACATGCGTAGCCATGCAGCCGGGGAATGGCTTCCGCAGCGACCTGTCACCCCTACCTCTAGGGGTTGCGCAACTCTCGAACGGTTTCACCCAATGCTCTAGGCGGCTTGGCGCTCACGCAGGAATTGCTGAGCGGAAGCGATCCATGTTCGCACATCGTGGACCGATGGAACTCGGCTGCTACGAAGAATGCGCTCGCCTTCGCTGGTCACGCAGAAGCGTGCGATGCTGTTCTGAAGTTCCGTCGGGCTGCTGGCCGCCAACCGCTGGGCATCGAAGCAATCGACTCCAACCAGCAACTGGGATTTGTAACCACACAGCGCAGGCACGTCACACACCAATGCGGCTTGAGCCTTCCATTCCTCCAGCAGCTTGTGTGTAATCCACCGCGTACTCAGCTGCTGCACCATGGTGGAAGTATCGGCAGTGAGAAAACCGCCAATTGTGGTGATCCCAATGCGTTCGAAGCGGGCCGCTGTTTTAGGACCGATGGACGGCGCGTCGACCAGCGGCGAGCCACGATTGACACTCCCCCTATCGCCTTCAGAATTGCCGGATTCTGCCGTCACGTTTGGAAGACTGGCCAAGTGGACCGCATCGGATGACATCGGCTGGGAAGGATCTCCCGGCGGCTGATGGTGGGAATCGGATGCCAATTCCGTTGCCGGTTGAGGCAGCTCGCTGGCCCGTCCGCCATGATTGCTGGCATTCGGCCTACTAGCATCCAGGCTGTCGGAAATCCGGCTGTTGGAAATCCGGCTGTTGGAATGACGCTCGGCTGCTTGCGACTCGTCCGGTGAAGCTTGGCTGACAGCTGGCTTATCCTCCGAAGATGCCGACGCGGCCGAACTGGGCTGGGGAATGGCTAAGCGGAGATGCGGATTCCGCCGGCGAGCCTCCGCCACACACTGCTGTTCTGGCGGCAAATTCCGGACAACTTGACCGGTTCGTTGATACTCATCCCAGATTCTGGCAACCGCCTTCCGCTGGCCCGCGTTTTCGATCTTCTTCAATACCCAGTGCAACGGAATATCAATTGCCGCCAGCACCGCTGGTAACGACAGCTTGAACCGGGGGATGTCACTCGGGGCTTCGTCGGCGATGCGGGTAAGGACTTGCGACCATCCGGACAGCGCTAAATCAATCAGTTGAACCAATATCTGACGTGAATCGGCGGTTAAGCCCTGTTGCGGGTTCTGAGTTCCACGTTCCAGATCGTAACTCCGAATCAGTGGATCGTACTGGCGGCTGGCGACGGTGGCGCAAGCGGTGATGGTCTTGGAAAGCCATTTTGAGCCGCTCGCTAGCGGGAAGGCTTGGACTGGCTGACGATGCTGCACCTCGGCATAGAGTTCAGGGTAGCTGAGGCAAATGCTCCATTCCATCGGCCGGTGAACCACGGATTCCGCATCGCTTTGAGCGGTGTGCAGCGGCATGAGCGGGTCGGTAAAATAGTGGCTGAGCACTCCAATCGAAAATGCGGCTTGCTTCCAGTCTCGATCGTTCAATTGATCGATCGCGGTGACCAGCCATTGCTCGGCCGCTACGGGAGCTCCACCCCAGTAATTGTCGTTGACGTGCAAGACGTGATTTTGGAAGTCTTTGAACTTTCGGTCTGGTGCTTTGGCACCCTGTAAATACTGATCGTAGTATTTCAACAGCATCATGCTCAGCCGCTGCCCCATGGCCGTCTCGACTCGCTCCAGAGCATCGATGGCAAAGTAGTGATGGGTACTGCGACAGTGAGCAGAACGTAAGATTTTGATCAACAATGACATTAGCGGGATCCTTCCTGGGCCAATTCATCCATTGCGGCCAACGGATCTTGAACACCAGCCGCCACAGTTACGGGGCAGCTAATCACTCGTGACCGATGGTGCGCGCACGCTCGGAATTTAGCGAAGTCGGTTGGGCGTTGCTATAGCGATTCCCATGGTTCAGTCGCTTGGAATCTGGGGTCCCCTGGCGGCCCACCCGGTGCACCGGCTTGCTAGCGTTATCGGATTTCCATGATTGCTCTTGGCTCATGCTTGCTTGCTAGCCTATAAGTCGGAGTGATTCCGTGGGATAGCCCCATCGATTCGAATTTCATCAACCAACGCTGTTTCCGGCAATCCCAATCAACCTGGTGGGAATTCGCCTTGCCGCTGACTCGTTAAGAAAGCTGCCTGTGGTGGCGCTTCATCGTAGCCAAATCCGTCGCCAACCGATCGCCGTCTGCTGGGCGGAAGCGAACCCGCTATCTGCTGCGCGGATGTTCTGGCTGTCGGTCGTGGTCGTTGGGCTAATTTGGCTTGGCCCGTTGACGGGCAAGGCGGTCGAAATCGATGTGCCAAGCGTCTCTCCCCAATTCAGAATTCGTGTATCCGGGGACACATTTGCTCATGAAGTACGCGGAAAGTACGACGTTCTGGCTTTCGAAGGTAGTTGTGAGCTGAATCAGGGGGGATTCACGGCGACCGCCGACGAGATCGTTCTGTGGATAGAAAACGAGCCTTCCCGCCACATCGATTTGCCAGGCAAAATCATTTGCTATCTTGAAGGGGATGCTCGGTTAGACTGGGGCGACGGTCAGAGCCTCCGCGACCATCGATGGACCGGCCGCCTGTTCAGTTTGCATCCAGTCGATTGTAAATACCAGCGTCAGATCCGGCGTTACGATATTCCCAATTTGGTCTGGGATCGCGAGCCTAGTGGTCAAGTTCAATTCGCGGCGGCTCAGCAGTTCTCCGGTGCATCGGGAGCTGGCCAGCCAGTCGAGTCAGCCGAAGGTAAGCAGTTCAGTGGTGAGCGACAAGCTGATTACACCTTCACCCCGCCGCCCCTGTTAGACGCGGTCAACGAAGGGATGGTTACCCGCGGTGGCAATGCCCCTGTCCGCAGCTACACCGGTGGCCAAACTCTGCCTGGCCAAAGCATGGCCGGTCCGAACTCGACAGGTCAACTTCCTAGCTCAGATCAGGCTCCGGCGAACTCTGGTCGCTTTCCAACTCGCACGCTTCCCGCCGTGGGTGATGAACAGGTTGGCTCAGACGCATCGACGCGAGAGGAGCTTGCCCCACCTGACCTGCCTGGCGCGATCAGCTGGGAGCAACCTGGTAGTGAGCCTGGCAGCTCGTTTCCACGCGGCGGTTTGGCCGTGCCGCCCAGCGGCGGTTCCCCTTACCCAGCGGCTCAAGCCATGCGGGCGGGCAGCCAGATTGCTGAAGACATCGGACAGCCGCAGCTACCCAACGCGAATGTTTCAGAAAGCCTTCCTCCTCCAAATTTAACGCAATCACAGCGGCCCGCGCAGCTACCGGCTCCGACGCAGCAAGTTGTTCGGCAACCACCACTGGTGACACCCGAGCCATCGTTGGGAGCCAAGTCAGTTCAGTTTCTAGCACGCGATAGTACTCCGCCCAGAATCACCTTCCAGCCCAATCCGACAAGCGGTGAGACAATTGGGCAGATTTCCGGCGGTTTCAAGTTGATCGTCGAAGGGATCAAGGTGCCGCAAGCAGATGGGTCGGTGGTCGATTACGGCACGGTGACACTCGAGGCGGATAACGCAGTGGTCTGGGTTCGGGCTGATGGACCGGTAGATATTTTCAACGGCTTTGAGTCCACGCCGGACCGTCCGCTGGAATTGTATTTGGATGGAAACATCGTTTTCTACCAGGGCAATCGAGTCATCTACGCCGACCGAATGTATTACAACGTCTCCAGCGAATATGGGATGGTCCTGAATGCGGAAGTCTTAACCCCAGCCCCTCAGTTCCAAGGCTTGCTACGCTTGAAGGCAGATGTGTTGCAGCAGCGCAGCAGCCGGAGCTTTATGGCGTACGGCGCCGCAGTGACAAGCAGTCGCTTGGGGGTTCCGCGGTATTGGTTGCAATCCAACGAAATTAGTTTCGAGGACAATCGTCCTCAATCGGACCTGAGTGTCTTCGCCCCTTTGGACTCACCGCGTGAGACAAACATGAAGGCTACCGCTCGCAGTAACTTCGTATACCTGGCGGGTGTCCCGATTGGTTTTTGGCCGCAGTTTGAAACGAATTTGGCGGAACCCAGCTTTTATTTGTCCAGCATTCAATTCGGCAACGACAGTATCTTTGGCACTCAAGTCTACACGGAGTGGAACCTGTATCAGTTGCTGGGCATGGAACCGATCGAGGGCACCGACCTGAAACTATCGCTGGACTACCTTTCCGAACGCGGACCTGCGATCGGCGGCCATTGGTCATACGCCCGGCCAACGTTACTGTTCGGCGCCTTAGGAACCGGCTCCAGCGACGTCTGGTTTATTGACGACAGTGGCTTGGACTTCCTTGGCCTCGACCGAGCCGGGCTGACACCGGAAGATAATTTTCGTGGTCGAACTCGTTCGAAGAACCGAATCTTCTTCTCTCAGAATCTGGAACTTCAAGTGCAAGGCGGTTGGATCAGTGATCGTAACTTCCTCGAGCAGTACTTTGAAAACGAATGGGACCAGAACGAGGACTCTCTGACTCAACTGCGTCTGCGTCGCTACAACGGCAGCCGGATGCTGGACGTGACGGCCGGAGCTAGGATCAACGAGTTTTTCACTGAGACGGAACGCTTGCCGCAAATCGACCATTATTGGCTGGGGCAAGACCTGTTTGGCGAACGGTTTACGTGGAACGCTCACTCCCGAGTCGGTTATGTTCATCAACGTGTTGCTGAGGCACCAACGGATCCGATCGAGGCGGCCAAGTTTACGTCGCTGCCATGGGAGAGCGATAGCGAAGGATTAGTCGCCTCGACGCGTCAGGAGCTAAGCCTGCCTCTAGACCTGGGAGCTTGGAAGGTGGTGCCATTTATCTCCGGCGAGGCGGCATTCTGGAATGAGGACGTAAACCAAGACGATTTAACACGCCTAACCGGACAAACCGGTGTACGTACGGCCCTGCCCATGTCGCGGATCTATCCGAATGTGCAAAACCGACTGTTGGACATTCGCGGAATCGCCCACAAAGTTACCTTACAGTCGGAATTCTTCTACGCCGATAGCAACGAGAATTTAGAGCGATTGCCCCTGTTCGATCCACTGGATGACAATTCGCAGGAGCATTTCCGCCGTCGGTTTATCTTCAATACCTTCGGCGGAGCGTTACCGCAGGAGTTTGATGAACGCTTCTTTGCTCTGCGGAGCGGAATGCAGCGGTGGGTTACCGCTGGCAGTCCGCAGATCGCTGACGATTTGATGCAAGCACGTTTTGGGATCAATCAACGTTGGCAAACGAAGCGCGGTTTGCCGGGCAGAGAACGAGTCGTTGATGTCGTTTCCTTGAACGCCGGTTTCACGCTCTTCCCAAAACCCGAGCGGGATAACTTTGGCGAAGACGTGGGGGCATTCAACTATGACTTAAGGTATCATGTCGGCGACCGGCTTACGCTGTTAAGCGATGGTTACTTCGACGTCTTCTCGCAAGGGTTGAAATCGATTTCCGCAGGGGCTCGAATCAGTCGTCCGGGACGTGGAGACGCGTACCTTGGAATCCTTTCCCTGGAGGGGCCGATCAGCGCCAATATCGTCAATGGATTCGTCAACTATCGTATGAATGACAAGTGGATTCTATCCAGTGGCGCTGCTTTTGACTTTGGAGCTACAGGTAACATCGGGCAGAACATCGCGTTAACCCGAATCGGCGAAACAGCCTTGGTTCGCATGGGAGTCAATATTGATCATGGCCGCGACAATGTCTCGTTCAACTTCAATATCGAACCGCGTTTTCTACCTATCTTCGGGCTCGGTCAACTTGGCGGCGAATTGATACCTCCGGTAGGCGCCCGAGGCTTGGAGTGATCGGCTAGCGAGCTGAACGCAGCATCTGACGAGCTTCCTCGATTGCGACTCGTAAAGCACGATCCTGCTGTTGATCAGTGAGTCGGCGTCGCTCGGTATCGCCCGCGTTGGCATTCGAACTGGACGCCGTTCGCGAACCGCCGACGTTAGCCATGTTGGCAGCCTGGCTACTGGGATCATCTTGGATAGCTGGCTTGGCAACAAACCTCCCGATCTCCGGTTCACTGTCGACTTGGACCATGGCGGGCACACCTTGGTGGCTGATCGCGCGTCCACTAGGCGAATAAAATTTAGAAACCGTTAGACGAATACCACTGGATAGGCTCTTGGTGTGAAAAACGCCTTGAACACTTCCCTTGCCGTAGGTTCTCTCGCCCACCAAGGTTCCGCGGTTATTATCGCGAATCGCGCCCGCTAAGATCTCGCTGGCACTGGCGCTCTGCCCATCAATTAGGACCACCAATGGCACTTGCCAAGTACCGCTCCGTTTGGCGAAATAATTTTGATTTTCGATCCCGTTCTTACCACGAGTGCTAACGATGCCACCTTGGCTGATGAAACGATCGGCAACCGCCACCGAGGCATCGAGCCAACCGCCAGGGTTGCCTCGCAGATCGATAATTAGACTTTGCATCCCTTGTCTGTGCAAATCCCAGAGCGCCTCGTCGATTTCCTCGGCGGTGGTTTTCTGAAAGCTGCTAATCTTCAGATAGCCAACTCCCGCGGCGGGATCAACCAATCGGGTTCCCTCAATGCTGGGCACCTCGACGCGCCGTCGATCTACGAAACGCTCTACGAGAGACCCGTCAACACGCTTTAGCAACAGTCGCACTCGGCTGCCCTCTGGCCCACGTAGCAGATCCGCCGCTCGGTCGGCTCCCACCTCAGCGCAATCGACCGAGTCAATTTCGACGATGCGATCACCGGCCCGCAGGCCAGCCTCCAGAGCCGGACCTCCGGGGATCACACTCTTAATCCGCAACGGTGCCTCGTGCGGTTGCAAGGCTACGCCGAGTCCAACAAAGTTGCCTTCTATCTGTGATTCAACCTCATTCAGTTCCGCCGATGACAGGAACGAAGAGTAAGGATCCAGGAGACCGACCGCTCCAAATACGAACTGCATCACAGTGGCCGTTGGGTTCAGGTTCAACTCACGCTGTGCGAGACTGGCAGCGTGTGCGACGATATCACGGGCCTCTACACGAGTGTTGACTTTTCGAGCCAAAGTGACCTTATGAATTGACGATCGAAACTGCTCGACACGCTGCACCGGTTGCTTCGCCAGATATCGCTCGGTAAAGCACTTTTCCGTCAAAGCAACCTCAAGATAGGCGGTTCCGCCACGCACAACTTCTGTCATCTCCAGTGGCTCAACATAGCTCATCTCCAAACGCGCTAACACTTCGGAGTACAGATCTAGTGCCTCTTCGGTGGAAACCGCCGCAATTAAGCGTTCGATCGATCGGTCGTTGCTTCGGCGTACCACATCGTAATGCAAGCGAACGATTAGCAAGCGACGTTGTAAACTCTCTGCTTGCGGAAATTGCTTACAGGCTTGTTCGTAATGCTGTATCGCTTCCAACCACTGCTGCTGCCGCTCCAGGGCGAGACCTTCCTGGAAGACCGATTGCAGCGGATCACTTGGTTGGGTCTGGAGAGATGGCGTGGCCTGGTGTGGGGTGGCGGATACACTGGAATTGGAGGGGACGTGGGAACGCTCCGGCGCCTGTCCCGGCAGGGTGGGAAATGGCGGCTGGGCAACAGTCAGCTGTGGTTGGCTGATCAGTGAGAGACTGAAAAGGATCAAAGGGAGACGGACAAAGGAGGTCATTAGGCTCTCTTCCGACGAGGGGACTTCGTGACGCCATGGATAAAGCGACCTTACCATCAGTCCCGCAGCGAGGCCTTCGCTCCGAGTTCTGAGGCATGAGTTCGCGAGCGGGCTAAACCTCGAAGCAGCAATCGCTTACGGCGGAAAGCGGAAGAATGATCAACATCCTTAGGCCATGACCGCCGACGAACGACCGCGTGCTACCATCCATGCACGAAGTCGGCCCAAGGAAATATAGGTCGCGAGTTGCCGCTGGTCAAAAAAAATTCAAAGATTAAGAGGCCCGCAAAGCCCGTAGAATCAGTCTAGATGCAATTTGGCGTGATGGTCGTAGCGGCTAGGTTCAGTTGATCGGTTTTAGCATCAGTGGATAATTCCAGAGCTCGCCAGCATTTGCCTTAACGCCTCCAATGATCGGGAAGACCACCCCGATGATGGCAAGTCCGATTAAAATGGGAACACCGATCAATACGAAGGTCAATGCAAACGCGACAGCACTATAAATGGCCATCGATACGATGAAGTTAACAACCATTTTACCGTGCTCGTCGATGACCGGCATATCTTCCTTTTTGATTTGCCAAATGATGATCGGTGCCAATAGTCCGGCGAACGGTACCGCATAGCCCGCCAGCACAGAAAAGTGCAGGAACATCGCCCACATACGAGTGTCCTTATCCATCTTCAATCTCCTAGTTGAGCCCTGGTTGCGAGAATGAAAGTTGATTGGAGCTACCGAAAACGAATTGCTTGGCACCGAGAGTTCGCCCAACGACTAAGCGGTGGCGCGCCTAGCTCCCAATCCCACCGGGCGGCGGTTGCGGTTGTGATTGCCGACTGCCTGTACCGCGAGCTACAACCAAGACGGTCACACTAGTCGCTCCGGCCCGCTTTAGGCATTGGGCAGCTTCACCCGCGGTGGCACCGCTAGTCAGTACGTCGTCGACAAGAAACGTGTGCCGTCGCGCGACAAGACTTGGTTGGTCCACCACAAAAGCTCCTCTTACATTTTGTCGTCTTTCGCTCCAGCTTAACAGTCCCTGCTTAGCGGTAGGGCGCACTCGGCGAAGCACACGCTTGCCCAATGGCCAACCAGTCGCCTCGGCGATCGTATACGCCAGGGACATCGCCGCCGGCGATTTACGGCTCCAAGCTCGCCGCCAATGGTTGGGAATTGGCAGAACGATGGGCGGCGATTGACGTGTGTTGTAATCCAGCTGATCCGCAAAATGCTGCCATGCCATACTTGCCAGCTCGCGAGCGAGTGCCTGTCGCAAGGGTTCAAAACGGGCCTTCTTGATACGGATCACAGCTTCCCGAAGCCGTCCGCGGTAGGGGCCGAGCGTTAACACACGGTGGAACTTCCAGCTAGCCGCACGGCACTGCGAGCAGGATTCGTTCGGGACCACACCGGGCAATGGAAAAGCACATTTGCGGCATCGGTAGTAGTCGCTTATCAGTAGCTTGCGGCAAGCCAAACAGAGACCACCGGCTTGCCGTGTCGGCACGCAGCACCAAACACACTCTGGCGGTGCCAGGAGGTGCAGCAGCCCCTCGCGGCAGACCACCCAGGGGGATCCGGGCAGGCCCTCAGCACGGTCCTGATCGGATGTTCGGTGCGCTGCCATGATCGATGACTCGGTAGTTAGGTGCTGCTGATGAATCTGCTACCGCGGCTACTTAACCAGTATCACTAACCTTCAGTGTACCAACTCACTTGCCGGTTCGGTAAGTTGCTAGTCCAAGCTGTCACCGCTGAATTCCGATCTCTGCCGGGTGACATTCCGAGAACCATCACTAAACTGAACGTGTCGGTAGGAGCACGAGGAGGTCGGACGACGATGAGAACCGCCTCCCGCTCTGACAGACAGTGTTATCAGCAAGTCCAATAATGGAAGAAAAATGCACACCGAATCTTCTGACTGGGAAACGAATCGAATCGGTTTCAGCAATCGAGCCCGAATGGCGGGTGGGCAACCGATTGGCAAGTTGATGGCGACGGCTTTGCAATTCCCGGACCTCATTTCGCTTGCAGCGGGTTTCGTCGACAATGCGACTCTCCCATGCGAAGCGGTGCATCGAATCCTCAACGCGAAATCGTCAGACCTGGACTGGATGCGTCGCGGGCTGCAGTATGGCTCAACGGCAGGCAATACCGAGCTGCGAGAGGCGATTGCCGAATGGAGTTACGCAGCCTGGCCTGAAGCCAAGCCGCCAGCGGAGCGGATGATTCTGACCTCCGGCAGCAATCAGTTTCTGCATATGGTTGCCGAGGCGCTAATTGATCCGGGCGACATCGTGTTGGCTCCCGCGCCAACTTACTTTGTCTTTTTGGGCACGCTACGTGGTGTCGGAGCCCGGGTGATTGGGGTACATGCTGACGAACACGGTTTGTGCATGGATTCGCTTAGTGAGCATCTCGAGCAACTCGAGGCGGCGGGCTTGGCGGACCGGGTTAAAGCCATCTACACGGTGACCGACTTCGATAATCCGGGGGCGAGCACCCTTTCTCTACAGCGGCGCGGCGAACTGCTGGAGATGGTCAGTCGTTGGCGTCACAAGCATGGCAACCTTGTCGTATTGTCCGATAACGCCTATCAGCAGTTGCGTTACTCCGGTGAAGATCTGCCTCCGCTCCTTTCCCTGCACGAACAAGCATCGGAGTTTGTAATCGAGTTGGGCACTTTTTCAAAGTCGTTCTCGCCTGGCATCCGAGTCGGCTGGGGAGTCGTACCGCAGGCCATGGTCCATCCGCTGCTTGATTTTAAATCCAATGTGGATTTTGGCTCACCCCATTTCAGTCAGATGCTGATGCTCGAGGCAATCCGCTCCGGTGCGTTGGAAAGTCATTTGCCGGTGATTCGCCGGGCCTACCGGGAAAAGTTGACCGCCATGCTGGCCGCCTTGGAAACTGAGTTCGGCGACGGTGAATCGAGTGTTCATGATGCGGATACCTTGAGTGCCTCGGGTGCGGAACGGGTTACGCGAGAGGGAATTCACTGGAGGCAACCACAAGGTGGTCTGTATGTTTGGCTGACTCTTCCAGAACATGTTGATGCATCAGACGAAGGGCCGCTGTGGGCAGCGGCGACGGAAAAAGGCGTGCTCTACGTGCCCGGTTATTATTGCTACCCAAGCGAAGGCGAACCGGTGGCCAAGAACACGATTCGCCTAAGCTTCGGTGTCCAGCCGGCAGATGGCATCCGCGAAGGGATCCATCGCTTGGCGGATGCTACGCGGGGAGTCCTCTCCAAAGTGGCTCAGGTATGAGCTAGCAGATCGCGACCCAGCCTCGGCGGGGGCTGTCCATCAGTTGCCGATTGCATAGCCGGTTTCCACTGTGGTTTTTTACCCGCCGCTTATGAAATCACCCACAACTCACCCAACATGAAATTAGCGGATACGAAATCAAGCGGAATGCGTTAGCCCCCTTTCGTAGGAACTGAATGTGAACGCATGCTGCCTAATTCCGTAACTTATTCGTGAACCAGCTCTTAGTTAGGAAAGTGGTTGCCAAGATGAATTCCCCCAATCAGCCACCTGCGTCGCCAGATCAGGCCGCTGAGCAAGCGAAGCGACGCTGGGTCGAGATTGAATTCGACTGTTTGCCTCTACGTACCGTGGCTCGGACAGATGTTCCAATCGATGCTTCCCCAGGCTTGGCCGCCAAGATGCTACGAGTCAAAGCCGCGATCGGAAAACATGGAACCTTGAACACCTACTATCTGCACAACGCAACCTGCACCTATTATTTGACCAACGAGCCACTGCAAGGCATGCTCCAATTCGGTTTTGAGGGCGTTATCATGACCGATGAAAAGGATCTCAATTCACGATCCTGCGAATTGTCGGTCGAACTCCGGAGGGAGACTTGCAGTTGGCTAAACCAAAGTATCGTGGAGTGGTTTGCCGAGACGGTTCAGCGGAGCGTGATGGTGGAGTTTGATCGATTTATACGCGCCGGTGACCTTAGCAGGTCGGAACAGCGCATTCGCGAGTTGCAGAAGGCAAACGAGGAAAAAGGTGGGTACGTTGGGATGTACTTGTAGGTGCTAGCGAACCACTCAGGCTTGCCAGCGGCGAAAAAACGTTCCTAATCTGATGTGCCCTGCCTTGTGTCGCCGAACGGCAAGTCAAAGTCTTTCATCTTGCGTAGCGGAGATCTTGTCCGTTGTATGAAACGTCAACGTAGGGAACGTCAACGTCCACGCACCGCTGGGCTCAGTGGAAATCTCGGCTGCGGATCTCCAAGCCATTGACCTGTTGGCTGAGGTCTTCGATCCGTCCGACCATGACATGGATAATGCCTTCACGATTCTCCAGTGCACCGTGGACTAACCAGGCATTGGACTGACGAGCGACCTTGTAGTGTCGCTGCCAAATTTCTGGTCGCAGCACCAGGTTCATGGTTCCCGTCTCATCCTCTAACGTAACGAAGGTGATGCCTTTAGCAGTACCGGGTCTCTGCCGTAGAAGGACTAGGCCGGCGACGCGGATAAAACGTCCGTGGGGAAGCCCTCGCAGTTGCTCCGCCGACGCGACCCGCAAGCGATCCAATTGGGGACGAACAAATTGAACCGGATGGGCTCGCAATGAAAGACCGGTTGTTTCGTAGTCGGCATATACCTCCTCCAGTTCTTCCATCGGTTGCAGCGCATCGGGCAATGGATCATCCACGTCGGCACCGGTAGCCTCCAGTAAACTTAGCTCCTTCGAGGTCTTCTCTTGCGCCAATGATTGCCAGTAGGCGGCTCGCCGATCGCCAGTCACCGCTTGCAGGGCACCTGCATCCGCCAGACGCGTCACGGTAGCCTGCCCCAAACGCGTCCGTCGAGTGAAATCGGCTAAATCCCGATAGCGGCCGCCTGCCCGCCGCTGTTCGACGATCGTTCGTCCTACGGATTCTGGCAAACCGCGGACCATCAGTAATCCCAGACGTAATTGTTTGTTCTGTAGCCGGTCGGCCTGTCGCGGATGGCCTGCCATCGTGGTTGCCGCAGGAGCATCCTCCAGGGTACACTCCCAATCGCTGCGATTCACGTCAACTCCCTCGACACGTACACCATGCTTGCGGGCATCCTGAACCAGTTGCGCGGGAGCGTAAAAACCCATCGGTTGACTATTGATAAGGGACGCACAGAACGCCGCTGGGTAGTGGAACTTGAGCCAGCAAGAGACGTAGACCAGGAGTGCAAAACTGGCCGCATGCGACTCGGGGAATCCATACTCTCCGAATCCACGAATCTGCGTGAACACCTGAGTCGCAAATTTCTCATCCAGTCCTCGCGCACGCATGCCATCTAGCAGCTTTCTGCGGAATTGGTCGATTACACCTGGCCGACGCCAAGCCGCCATCGCGCGTCGCAGTTGATCCGCCTCGCCGGGAGTAAAGCCAGCAGCCACCACGGCCAGGCGCATTGCTTGTTCTTGAAAGATCGGTACTCCCATCGTCTTGGACAGCACTTGAGCGATTTCTGGGCTAGGATAGTCCGGTTGCTTTCCACTGCGACGGGCAAGTAAGTATGGATGGACCATCTGTCCTTGGATTGGGCCTGGACGTACGATCGCCACCTCGATCACCAAGTCATAGAAGCAACGCGGCCTCAAACGCGGCAGCATACTCATCTGAGCCCGGCTTTCGATCTGAAAGACACCCATCGTGTCGGCTTGGCAGATCATATCGTACACATCTTCGTCCTCCGGAGGCACGCTTGCCAGCGTTAGTTCGCGATCATAATGCTGCCCGATCAAGTCAAAGGAGCGATGGATTGCACTGAGCATGCCCAGCGACAGGCAATCGACCTTCAGAATGCCCAGTTCATCCAGATCGTCTTTGTCCCATTCGATAACCGTCCGCCCATCCATGGATGCATTCTCCAGCGGGCACAGCTCACACAGCCAACCCTCGGTCATAACCATGCCACCGACGTGTTGTGATAGATGGCGTGGGAATCCCAGAATATTTTCTACCAGGTAGAGAAAACG
>JAOXNT010090994.1:0-15936 GCA_028565815.1 Cletocamptus dominicanus | reverse complement strand
GAAGAGCTTAAACAAGATCACAAAAGCACTCTTTTTAAACTACTTCCACACTTTGGGCAATCTAAAAAAATTGAAGAGATAATAGTTGAAGATATAAATCTTCCCTTCGTATAAACTAACATTTTTTTGTTTTTGGGTCAAGGTACCAAATCTTTTTCATATAGATTGCAAGTAACCAGATATATGCGTCACCACCTTATTTACCACAACAATTCTTTCTTTTAAATAGTACACACCAACGGAACACACTAAGGCGTGACTTGTTGCACGCAATGCCAAACATCCGTCCCTTCAAATTTATAACATTTGGATGCTGTACCAATATGTAATATTTTTAAGAACGATTTAAATAACGCTAGCAATTCAAATAAATATGAAAATTTTAAAGTCAGAAATCAAGTGGGCGCTCATTTATGGACTATCCTTACTGATGTGGATGATACTAGAAAGAGCTTTTGGTCTGCATGACCGACACATTGCCCACCACTCGACAGTTACAAGTTTATTCCTCATAGTTGTAGTAATAATATATGTGATGGCATTACTGGAGAAAAGACGGAAAACTTTGGGAGGCATCATGACATATAAGCAGGGCTTGATTAGTGGTCTTACACTCACCGGGTTCATCATGTTGCTAAGTCCCATTTTACAATTAATCATTTCAGGAGTGATTACACCAGATTATTTTGACAATGTCATCAACTATGCAGTAGACCAGGATCTAATGACTGAAGAGGCTGCCAAAAGCCAGTTTAATTTAAATAACTATTTAATTCAAAGCGTCGTAGGAGCGGCCATAATTGGCGTATTGTTATCGCTCATCCTCCCGATTTTTCTTAAAAAGAGCCCTCAATCCCAATAGACTTGAAACTCAGTAGAAAGCCTTCTGCCACTTTCGTGAATGACGGTCAAGGTATGCCTGCCCGGGGATGGCAAGCAGGGCATTTCATGGAGCTCCGAAGTAGTGCCAAGATAGCGGTCATTGAGGTACCAGAATAGTCGTTTTTTTTGTCCCTGCACAGCAGCTTTGGACACAAGCCTTTTTCTCTCTCCATTAGACTCTATGGGTAGAAATACACGTGCCTCATCAAAAGGATAGACAAAACTGAAGGCTTCACCCCCCTGTTCATCCCTACAAGCATTCTTTACTGGAGGTAAGACAAAATAATCGCCGTTTACTCTTCGGAAATAACTCTCTTCAACAGCCGGCAAAACAAAAAAAGTATCTGCTGCCTCTTCAGGTTCCAGGCAAGACCAAGGCAAAAATGCCTCCTTTTCTACCCTACCTTGCTTATGGAAATGACAAGTTCTCCACTGGTGAGAAAACTGATGTACCGATATCGGGGTCTTATGATTGCACAGTGGGCCAGCCCTTCTTCCTGATTCAGCACAGGTTTGAACCGTATAAGGAAAATTCTTCTTGCGCAAGAGCCCCTGTCCCTCCTGGCCAAATTGATCTAGCAAATGGAAAAAGATAGGTGCTGCCACCTTGACCCCTGTGAGTCCGGATCGACCTTCTCCATCCTCATTACCCACCCAAACAGCCACCAGATATTTGCTATTGAACCCAATAGACCAGGCATCGCGATGGCCATAACTAGTTCCAGTTTTCCAGGCGACGTCCTCAGTCGGTCTCAAACGCTCCCAGCCTTGTTCCTCTCGAGGTTTCTCCAGGTCAGCCATAGCGTGAACAGTGTGGTATACAGAAAACTCACTTAATTTTGCCCTAGAAGCCTTGTTTTGCTGAGCTGTCAATACTCTTGTTGGTGAAAAAGCATAAGGATAGCCCAAATAGTTACGCGCCAGTCCTTTGTACATCCGACTCAAACTCCACAGGTCACTTTCTGCCCCGCCGAGAATAATAGACAATCCATAGTGATCTGCATCTTTATTTAGATGATTGGGTTGAAGGGTCTTTAGAAAGTCAAAAAACGGACGGTATCCAATGTAGTGTAAAGCTCGGACAGCAGGCACGTTTAGCGATTGGATAATCATTTCATCAAGATGGACAGCTCCTCTGAATTGTTCATCAAAATTATCGGGTTCAAACCCTCTTATATTCGTCGGCACATCAGAAATAAGCTCCTTAGGCAATAAAGTCCCATGATCCAGAGCAAAGGCATATAGAAAAGGTTTGAGCAAGCTTCCATAGGATCTCGGGGCTCGTATAAGATCTACATAACGCATACGCCCACTGGCATCGCGTGTATTGCCACAATAAGCCACCAATTCATTTAATTCTACGTCAATAATAAGAGCTGCCGCACTGCGTATACCCTTGGATTCTAGACGCTTTAGAGCATGTTGGAGACTCTTAGCGCTGTGCTTCTGAACGGAGGCGTTAATGGTTGTTTCAAACAAATACTCATTTGGGTATTCCTTTTTTAGTTGAGTGAGAAGATGCAAGGCTACCTGCGGCAAATCAAAGGGTTGCTCTGGCAGTGGTTCATCCTTCAATAGAGACAATTCCTGCTGTCGAATAAACCCATGGCGACACATTTTTTCTAATAGGGCATTGCGTTTATCACGCAAGCTCGTGCGGTTTTTACCTGGATGAATGAGCGCAGGAGCATTCGGCAGGACAGCAAGGGTAGCTAACTCTGCTCTACTCAGTTGATTTAAGGGACGTCCAAAGTACCTCCAAGCGGCCGTTTCCACTCCCTCTACATTGCCGCCAAAAGAAGCCAATCGACACCAATGCGATAATATCCTTTCTTTGCTGTTAAAAAGGTCCAAGCGAAAAGCGCCCAGCGTTTCCAACATCTTCTGATAATAGGTTCGCTCTTGACTTTGCCTAGCCATTCTCACCACCTGCATTGACAGGGTACTGCCTCCACGTACAATCCTTCCCGCTTGTAAATTAGCCCAAAAGGCCTTCCACAAAGAAATGGGATTGACTCCGGGATGGTAGTAAAAGTACTCATCCTCATAGAGCAAAATAGCCTTTTGGAGAAAGTCTGGCAAATCCTGTGATCGGGGAAATCGCCATTGCTCGTCCTCTGCCACCAAGGCAGCACATAATTCCCCTTCAGCACTATACAAAACCGGAGAAAAAGGTCGCTCATGGAGTGGTAATTGTATAAAAAAACTGGCCGTTATCCCTATCAAAATCAGCCCTGCAAAAAGGAATAAAGCTATCCAATATCGCTTCATTCCACTACACATCTTCCAGTAGGTGTCGAAGCATATACCTCCCCATTGTACATGTGCTCACATCGCACAGCAGGAAGATAAAAATCTCCAGAAAAAGCCGCCTTAGCCACAAAATAAAAGCTTGCACTGTTTCCTCTGTTGAGATTAAAAAAGGTATATACCCTGTCGTCTCGATAATCCTGATGTATATACCTACTACTTCTTTTGACATTTGCAGTTTTGAATATCCGCGGATTGAGTAACTCCAACCCGGCCGGCATTTTCACATTGAGGGCTAGGTTACTAAAATTTTGCAGGCCCTCATTGCCAACCCGCACATGGATGCGCACCTCATCCCCCCTTGTCAAGTTCACCCTATCGCTGCTGCCTGTCAAGCTCTGCCCATTGAAGCTAGCGGTAATGGAAAGATTTGAAGAAGTAGCCTTTCGATCCAATTCGTCTGGAATATACCTCATTATCTCCTGCACATAAATGACCGTCTCACCGATATTCTTAAGGATGACTTTTTCTCCTTCATCCCGTGCATCGAAACTAAAAGCCTGAGAATTGAAATAATCCACATTGAATTCCCGTTTCTGGCCTTCGACAGTCAATTGGAACTTCAAATTACTTCCTTGAAAGTTGACTTGATTCCCCTTGAGGAAACGGCTTGCTGCTATTAAAGCAAAGCCCATAGTTTGGGTACTAACCCAATGGCGTTTATTGAGCCGGTCGACTACATTTTCGTACAACTGAGACATTTTGTCTTTTTGCTCTGGAAAGAGTGAAAGTACATCAACCATGAGGCATTGGTTTCTATCAAGGCCACCGTAGGTATACCTGCTGTATTTAGCATTTCTACTCCCGTCTTTATACAGATCCAAAGCTTTACTTACCCACTGATTAGCCATCTCTTCATAGGCTGCCAATTGATAGGCACCGGCCAATAGAATTGCGGTCATATAGTTGTCTGTAGCTCCTTGTGACAACCTGTTCATGGCTCCTAAAGCAGGAGCTCCTGATTTGGCCAACAGGAATAATCGAAAGGCTTGAACTTGTTCTTCCATGACCTGAAATCTTTTATTACTAGCTCCGGAAACATTCCATTTATTGGCATTATTAGTCTGGTTTTTTTGCCAATTATCCAGTAATCCTTCAGGGATATTCAATCGCTTATTTCTGGCTTCTAAAAGAAAGTAACCAGCATAAACAGCGGACCATTCGTGGTAATAAGAGGAGCCAGGCCATTGGTTCAATCTGCCATCAGCTCCCAAAAAAGAACTCAATTTATCCAAGGCCTCTTGGAGGTGATACTGGATTTCCTGGATTTCCAAACTAGATAAATCAAGGACCTGATCGAGGTATAACTGACCCATTCCTTTAGAGACTGTTTGCTCAAGGCAGCCATAGGGATAACGGATCAGTCTGTGTGCATACTCTTTACAATTAGGTAATTTTATTCCTGACACCTGTAGACTATAAGTCGCCAATTTGGGGTAGCTTGGAGCCGAGAGCACCCACTCGGAGGCCTCCCCTTTTTTTAATTGCTTTCTATTGGATTGGCTCTCATAGGAATTAGGATAATGAATCATAAGGCTGTGCTTCTCACTCATGGATTTTCCTCCACCGGAAACATTAAAAATAAGATCTGTGGCTCCCGGCTCATTCTGTACCTCCAAACCGAAAAACTCGGTGCTTTGATCGAGCTTGGACAGGGGAATATTCTTATTATTCTGAACAACATGGACAGCACTGGTAGTCTTTGCACTGAGGCTTGCGGTTTTGATATTGGGCGCATCCTTAAAAATGGTCACAGGAACACGTACCTTGTCTGTAACATTTAGACTTCGGGGCACCTGAGCCTGAAGCATTAGCGGACTTTTGACACGCACTTTTTTTTCTGCCATTCCTGCACCATACTCATTGGCACCAATGAGCATCACCCGCAATTTCCCCATAAACTCATTGACTTCAATCTCATGGGTAGCCGATTTTCCCGAAGCCAATTGTAAAGGCCCGATAAATTTTACCACTGACTTGAAACGATTGATGTCCGAAGCGACATCTGCGCGATAAGCATCATCTCCCCCGATGCTGAGTATTCCTGCATACTTCCCTTGGAACTGGCGCATTAGCAGTTTGTAAATATCCCAGGTATTCACTCTGAGGGCCTTTTTACCGTAAAAGTGATTGTAAGGGTCCGGCGTATTAAATCCAGTAAGATTCAGTAGGCCCTCGTCTACAACAGCAAGGGTGTACTCCATCGCATCTTTCTGTTGGTTACTAACATGCACCATAAAAGGCGCTCCTGTCTCTAGCTCATCGGGCATGTCAATCTGAGGGGTTAACCCGGGCGCTTTCTTCTCTACCTTAAGTGGTTGTACAGAATACATTCTTAGTGGACGGTCATTAGACACGGTACCGTAGGCTTGAATGAGGGTGCTGTGAACATATACATTAGGCGCCCAGCTATCTGCTGGATTAAGGACTAGGGTGCGATTTTGAGGGTTGAGGTCCTTCCAAAACTGATCAATAATTTTATCTCCCTGTTCAATACTGACCAGCACCCTAGCCTCTTCAAATTCCGGATAATTTAATGCAACCGACTCCCCCACGGTACACTCCTCCTTATCTATATCTACCATAAGTGCATCTGCCGAAGCTAAGGGTTTTGAGGCTTCCTTTTGATCATATATGGTATAAACATTGGAGGCTTGATGTCCCCGATCACCATCCGTAATCAACAGCATAAAGCTGCCCTTTTTAAGTTTGCTTACCTCATGGGTAAAGGCCCCTACTCCATTTTTAACGATTACATTCACCTCATCGACCAATTTCCAATATCTAGAGCGTTGATAGGAAGCATTTCTTGATAAAGCATATCGATCAACCCACCAAGAGTGGCCGTATTTATACAATTTGGCTTTGAGCTCTCGCTCCCCGTTGACTTTCTTCCCTTTTCTGTCCAGAAGCACCACAGGAATGTCTATACTTTTATCTACATTTAGGCTTCCCCCCCAGGCATTTCCACGCATATCTTTAATACCCACATAGCGCTGGAAGGGATCAATAGTAAAGCTTTGCGCCTCCTTATTGAGGCCTCCACCCGGCAATTCCACGCTAGATTCTAGCACCACATTGGCTCTGGCATTAAATTGTCGCATATCTGGCGTTTTTTGAAGTTCCAGCCGCCCTTCTTCGTTTGTTTTTCCGCTGAACAGTTTCAAGGCCGATTTAGATTTCGTCTTCGAGGAGATAAATGAGAATTGCTTGTACTTCTCAAATGGCTGACGAATGGGATAAACAGCAGCTTTGACGGACAACTTGGCGTCTGGCAAAGGAAAACCATTGAGGTAATTGGCTTGAAGCTGTCCTTCGAATCTAGGGTATTGAACCAATCGATCTTTTTCCCTGGTCAAATTATAAACAATTTCGACATCATTAGGGCGAATGGTTTCTACAGGCAATGACCG
The DNA here is from genome assembly GCA_028565815.1 of Cletocamptus dominicanus. Classification (NCBI taxonomy): domain Eukaryota; kingdom Metazoa; phylum Arthropoda; class Copepoda; order Harpacticoida; family Cletodidae; genus Cletocamptus; species Cletocamptus dominicanus. The sequence goes on along the minus strand of JAOXNT010090994.1, from coordinate 9,331 downwards.
CCGCAAGGTAGAGGCCCCAATATGCACTTGAGCTTCATAGGTTCCGGTTCTAGCTTGTAGCGAAGTCCCCAAAGTAAAGCAATAGATCTGCTGGTCCTTGCTGACTTCATCACGCATCCTTTTAAGTAATGTATTCTTGTAATCATAAAATTCCACCACTAATGGCAAGCCATCAGGAATTTTTTGTTTTTCTCTATCCATCATCAGGCAAAGGTGAATGCTATCTCCGGGTCGCCAAACACCTCGTTCCGTGTAAAGAAAAAATCGGTCATCCTCTTCGCTGCTTCCAGAGGTAGGATAGGCGCTTAGCGGATTCGCATTATTTTGATGCATCGGCATATAGACCTGCTGATCTCGGTGGGTCACCTTAGCGGCTTGTGCCTTTCTATCTACCTTAAACTCTGCAATACCTGATACAGAAGTCCTATTTTTGCCCATAGACATGCCCTGATAGTCTATTAATTCCACCTCTGCATTGGATACACTTTTAAGGGTATGAAGGTCGGCTACTGCAACGCTCACCTCCTGATCACCCTGCTTGGCTATGATGGCCAAATCTGAGACCATGAAATTTCTTCCTACTTGCTCAGAACTTGTGTAATACAACAGTTTACAAGGGTTGTCTTTCTCACGCCAATTGTATCGATAGCCCATATATGTGTGCCACATATTGCTCCCCCAATATATATTATCGGGCTTATCCCAGTCAGATAATTCCTTATTCAGGGAGCTGCTCAAATCCAATTTTTGAAATTCATCACTGCAATCGAGAAGTGTATTTTGAGGACCAAACCGCAATTCCATCGCATACATGTATCCAGGCTTTTTTTCGAACTTTTCTGTGAGGTCTAAGGCATAATTCTCCCACTCACTTCCGCTTGTCAAAACAGCACCCGGTAAATTCAGCGTTTCATAATACACGGGCTTTCCCATCTGACGCAAAAAACTACTGTTATAAGATTGAATACTGCGCCAAGAGAGGTAATAGCGCACATTTGCGGGTGGTATTTCTACTATGCGCACCTGCACAGCCTTAAGGTTTCTCGTACGAATGGGGACAATTACTTTTCCTTTAGATGGGAGATAATTCCCGGCTAGGGCAAATTGTACTTTTGGTTTGGCCAAATTTCGCCCCAGTGTAAAGCTCAGATCTTCACCTAAAACATTCCCATGTATATCTGCCAGTTGACCGTCAATAGTCAAAACAGACTCATTCTTATTTGCGGTAGCCGGCAAATATATGGTGAGCACATTTTGGTCTCGTGTATAATCGCAGGCCTGACCATCTAGCTGAATCATGCCTTTCAACTCCTGATCCTCTTGTAGCAAGCGAGTGAAAAATATTTTAAACCTGCCACTACTGCGATCATAATCATTGAAGAACTCAGCAAATTGCTCAAACAACTCTTCCTGAAACAAGTCAATACTCCCCTTATCCTCTGTGTGAATGGGCGCCCCATCGTACTTTAGGTAAGAATTCTTATTGATGCCTCCATCAAATCTGACTTCCACCATATATTCTTTCTCCCCACTGCGCGTAACGACCACTTTGCTGGTGTTTGTGTCAAAGCATTTTCTTAATTCTTGGGGTGCTACATCATCTGCAGTAATCACTTTAAGAGAATAGCGGTGATTGCCCTGTTTATCCAAACGAACACCTGCAAGGTCTACCCTCATGTGTTGCTCTACAATATTAATTTTATACCTCAGATTGACATCAAACGTTTCAGGAAGTATGTGTTTTAGCCGCAGATTAATGGTGTAGCTCGCTCCATTTAACCAAGCATGAGTTGGCTTAAAAACCAATTCATTAGGTCGCCGAATAATTGCCTGTCCCTGAATGTCGGGTGTGGTCTGTATGAGGCTGGAGGCATCGTCTAATGATCGGAATATATCTTCCTTAAAGACAAACCTGAGCTCCTGATTGGAATTGATCGTACCCCGTGTGTAAGCAATGAGGTATTCTTCCATTTGATCTGAATTTGTTATTCTATCTTTTTTATTACAAGATGAGAATATGGCTACCATCAACAGATAAAATGCAAGGAAAGCAATGCGAATGCGGGTCATAAGATGAGGATTAAACATGAAACAAGAGTCTTAAATTAGTAATATTCTACGATATGGACGAGAACTCTGAAACAAAAATTAAAACAGAAGGAGTTATTCTATGTGATGTTGGTTATGAAAAATTACTCAATCACAAGGGATAATCGATAAAGACGTAACTGCACTCCAATTCTGACAGTCCAATTGTTGACAATAAAGGTTCCATAAGAGCTTGTCATTAATTTTGTGAAATACGCATATTGTTTACCTCAATAGTGGTATTCTTTCTGCCCGAACACAAAATCATCCAATAGTAGCAGGAAGTCTGGCATTGTAATAGAATGACGATGATTTTTTTGGTATAACCTATAATCAATTTAATTTCTTTGGCAAATCCTAGCTGTTATATAATAAGTAATTTCTCCAAAAAACCTTAAAGTCTATTCATCTGAAATGGTCTAAATATTGGTATATTGGAATTCTTCCTCTATAATACAGTCAGAAGTTAGCGGACAACTGTATCTTTAACCCGCATTATGCGTTAGACAATCTATTACAAGTCCAAATCCCTGCAAAAATTGACGGACGTGCCTGATTTTATTGGACTTAGGACTTTCATTACGATATTCCAACGCATAGTGCGGGTTTAATCAGGCAATATTAAAGCCACAGATGCTTCAGGGATTCACAGGTATTTTTATTTTCGTTGGGCTATTTGTCCTGATCAGGTTTATTCTGACAAGAGATAACTCATATCTCTATTATGGTATCTATGTTTTTCTAACTGGGATCTATCTAATAATAGACCCTGAATACACCCAATTACCGAAGGGCTTGTTGTCACTAACTGGAGAGACTGCATATATCTATTTTCGAACGCCTTTATTGCTTCTAAGTTATATTTTCTACCATCAATTCATGCTCAGTTTTTTACAGTTGCCAAGCACCCATTCACGGGTCGCCAGATTCCTTATTTTCTCGATGAAAGCCCTCTTTTTATTTTTCCTTATGTCCATCGTAAGTATCAGTTTTTTTGAGTCATATTCCGGGTATTTAAGCTTTGTATTATTGATTGCCGTGATGATTCTTGGAGGTGTAGGCGTCTATTTAATTGCTAAAATCAATACCACCTTATCCACAATTATTGTAACAGGAACTATACTGTATATGAGTGGATCCATTATAGGCTTTTTAGATTCTTACTTCCAGATCCTTCCAGAAACATCATTACTAAGTTTTGCCCCATTCAGTACGACGTTCATCGGTTTCGTCATTGAAATGATTCTTTTTTCTATAGGCTTTAATTACCGCATGAGAAAAATTGAAGAGCAGCGAATGGAAACGCAAAAAATGAAAGAGCTCTATAAGACAAAATCTGAATTTTTCTCCAGTATCTCCCACGAATTGCGCACGCCTTTGACGCTTATCAAAGGAATGACCGCAGAACTTAAAGCGCATCAGGTGTATAAAAACAAGATCAATGAACAATGTCAAAAAATGATTCAATTGATCGATGATCTATTATTGTTGTCAAAATCTGAAGCCGGACTATTAAAAAACGAGCCTGAGCCCACTGAATTGGAAGGTCTTACGCAACTTCTAATACAAAATTATACTCCCTTGGCTGAAAAGCTTGACATGAAAATTCAAGCCAAGATTGATATGAATAAAAGCCCAGTCCTCATCGATAGCCACAAATTCAAAACCATATTAGGCAACCTGCTCATAAACGCTATCAAATACGGCTCCGCAGAGGGAAAAGTTATTGAGGTATACCTCTCTCAAAAGGAAAAAGTCCTTGAGTTAATCGTGGAGGATGATGGGCCTGGAATTGCTGAACGACATCTGCCATTTATATTCGACAGATACTACAGAGGCCAGCACGACTCCTCTAAGCACAAAACAGGAACCGGTATTGGTTTGGCCCTAGTCAAAAAATATGTTGAATTAATGGATGGCAGGATTGAAGTCATTAACACAAAGCCTACGGGCTGTAGATTTACCATTGAGTGGCCCTATCATCGGGCCATAAGACAGAATTCCGCAAAGTTTAGCGCTATAAATCCCAAAAAAGCGCCAGCGCTACAAAATGGAAACCAAGGGCAGAACCAATCTGAAGCTCCCAAAATTCTTGTCGTCGAAGATCATGTAGAAGTCGCACAAATGGTTGCTCGACTAGTTGAAGGTAGGGGGTATCAGGCAATCATTGCCTCCAATGGTCAAGAGGGCTTGAAAAAAAGTTGTAGAGAAATACCTGACCTTATCATTACTGATGTGAGGATGCCCAAAATGGGTGGACATGAATTTTGCCAAGCGGTCAAATCCGAATCGCTCACCGAGCACATACCGGTTATTATGTTGACAGCTAAGGCCGAAAGAGCCTCAAAGATCAAAGGTCTGCGCTATGGAGCAAATGCTTACATTGAAAAACCCTTTGACTCAGAAGAGCTTTTGGCACAGATTCAACAGATTTTTGACCGGAGAGAACAATTGCAACGCTTTTATCAAAAAAGCCTTTCTGAAGCGAATAATACCGTCAAGACAATTACTAAAAAGCCAATTCCCCCATTTATAGAAAAAGTAACAAAAATTATAGATGATCACAAGTCTGATTCTGCTTTTGGCGTGCAAGAGCTTAGTAAAGAACTACTCATGGACCGCACTCAGGTCTTCAGAAAACTGAAGGCTCTGGTCGGTACTACTCCATCTCAGCTTCTCAAACAACGTCGGTTGGAACTGGCAGAAAAACTACTTAAAACCCAAAACCTCAGTATTGCCATGATTGCAGAAAAAAGTGGCTTCAACTCACAGAGTTATTTCACGCGTGTTTTTAAAGAAAAACACAATTGCAGCCCCTCGGAATTTAAACAAAAAATACAGACCTAAGTCAAAAGATCAATCCCCCCTGTCTTTTATTTACACTATTTCAATTGACAATTAAATTGAAAATGGCCCAACCTCAGTGCTACAATAGACTGATTTAACAAGGAATACAACATTTCTAACAATCTCAACAACATTTTTACTCACAGGATACACTGTTTGTATAGGATATTTACAATTGAGCACAAGGATCGCTCAAAAAGCATAAACCATAATAATATGTCAATCTTAAATAAAGTGTTTTGGCTTTGGTTTGGAGCTTTATTCACGATCTCCCTATCAGTCAATGCACAAAGCATTTCCCGACAATCCCTTAATCCCTCAGGTAACAGCCACCAAAATGAAGATGTGGGTTATATCTCTTGGACTTTAGGTCAGCTTGAACAGTATTTTCAACCAGCTCCGGGAGGCACCATATATCCGGGATTCCAACAAGGTGATCTACAAGTGGTGTCGAGCAGTACAGAAGCAGGCTTTGCCTCCACCATAAAAGTGTACCCCAACCCCGTTCGCAATCAGCTTCATGTCATCTCTCAAGCTAAATCTGACTTGAGCTTTCATCTTTGGTCAGCTGCTGGCCAATTGATATTCAATGGCACCGTAATACCCGGAGATAACACATTAGATATGGTGAATATAGGCCCGGGATATTACACGCTTTCAATCTATGATGACGCCAATAAATCTAGAACCTTTAAAATTTTAAAACAATGAAAAATACTACTAACGCAAAATCAGATCATTTTTTAGCTTCGATAACGGGGGTATTCATCCTAATAGTACTTTTATTGAGCAACAATGTGGATGCTCAAAATGACATTCAATTCAATTATCAGGGCGTTGCCAGAGATGCGGACAATAATGTTATTTCAGAATCGCAAATATATCTGCGCATCTCTTTGGTAAAGGATAATCCCGCAGGACTTTCAGTATACACTGAAGATCACAGAACTGAGACTGATGCCCTTGGACAGTTTTCCATTACGATTGGTAACGGAGATAACCCTCAGGGAACGCTCAACGATCTGGACTGGGGAGCAACGCGCTATTTTATCCAGCTGGAAGCGGACCTTAATGGTGGTAATAATTTGCAAAACATGGGAGTATCCCCACTCCTGTTTGTTCCTCTAGCGGCACATGCCCTGACGACTTCAAATACTGAAGACGGGGACAGCGACCCTCAAAATGAGCTACAAGACTGGAATACTCTACCCGGTATACCGGCGGACCTGCTCGATGGTGATGATACAGGACTCATTTCAGAGAGTGATCCAGAGTTCAACAACTCTGCTTCATCAGAAATAGAACGCACAGATATCAATAATTGGAATGCGGCTTTTGGCTGGGGCAACCATGCTGATGCAGGATACTTGACTAACTTGTCAGAAATAGACCCACAATTTAATGCTTCACCAGCTGCAGGAATAAATGCAGCAAATATTAACAATTGGAATGCCGCCTATGGCTGGGGCAACCACGCTGATGCAGGATACTTGACTAACTTTTCTGAGTCAGATCCTGTGTTTTCCAACTCCTCCGCTTCAACGATTACACAGTCTGATATTAATTCATGGAATAATGACAATGACGACGACCCTGAAAACGAGATCCAATCCCTCACAGTCATCTCAGAACCCTCAGAAATTCAAGGTGCCAGTAGTGTTAAGCTAGAGCTGGAAGGTAATGAACCAGTAACAATTCTTGATGACATCTGGTGGAGTAAAACACTACTTATTACTAATCCTCCACAACTGGGAAGTATTCACTCTGAGGTAAGGTTTTATGCTGATGGAGGATTAAGCACAACCAATCTAGATGCTGATGAAATAAACGCAGATGTTTTAACTGGTTGGGACATTTATGCCGGGGATTGGGATGGACAGTCCGTTCATATTACCCCAGATGATATACACTTTCACAACCCTGCTTCAAACTCAGATATTGGATGGTCAATGAATCAAAGACAATTGATTTATACTCAGGCGATACCAAATGTACCAAATAACAATTTGGTCACTTTAGATAAAAAAGGATTGGATGTTTATTCCACATCAGGTTGGAAATCATTCGAACTAAAGGACGATGGAAATGGTGCTACCCTAAAGCTAAATCCGCCCTCAAGCAGCACTCCATTCTTTAACGCAAATTATGCCAGCGGACGACCAGAGGTTATCATAACTGATGGAAACAGAGAAAAAATACGAATGTTATCTTTAAGCTCAGGTGGTGGCTACATTGAAACCCTTGGAGATAATGGAGAAGCCAACTTTAGAGCAACCAATCTAAGTGGAAATGCTGGGCATGGGTATGCAGCAGTTTATGATGATTCAGGTACTCAACAAGCTGGTATCTACGTCAATGCACAGGGGCAGGGCGTTGTCTTTGGTGATACAAAAAATTTCAGAATGGATCACCCCTTAGACAGGGAAAAAGAAATTGTGTACGCAAGCGTAGAAGGTCCCGAGGTCGCTGCTTATAGCAGAGGCACTGCGACGCTGCAAAACGGAGAAATCTTCGTCCCCTTTGAGGAGCATTATCAATTGGTCATTGCTGATAATAAGTACACCATACAAATCACCCCTTTATCCGCAGACTCCAAGGGCTTAGCTGTCACTCGAAAGTCTGCTAATGGATTTTATGTCAAAGAATTGCACAACGGAAAGGGAAGCTACAAGTTTGATTGGGAAGCCAAAGCCATACGACACGGTTTTGAGAATCATAAAGTAATTCAGCCCAAGCTTTCTAATTAAAACCAGAGGCTCAAACCTGCAAAATAGTATCGTGTTCTTACAAATGAGAATGCTCCCATGAGGATTTCCGCTATAGAAATCTTCTGGGAGCTCTCCTTTTCATAGGTTTTATTAACCCGCTACACAACCAACACTTGGCCATAATGGATAATACAGTGACTACAATACAAACATTTGAGCTCGCATATAAATAAAACCGCCTAGGGTTTCAAAGCATCGAATACTTGCTTGATATCAAAAAAAGTTGAGCTCAATATATTTTTATTTAATAGTGCCTCGTTACCATCTGATAAACGATATTAATGAGAAATTCTTTGCTTTTTATCAGGCTTTTGGCTCCCCTACTCCTAATCTGGAGCTGTGGCCAAGAAGAAACCACCATTGAAAACACGTCAGACTTCGAATCATTTCTTACAGAAGAAATGGACTATCAAGAAATACCTGCGCTCGCCGTATTAATTTTTGAAGGTGACAACATCCTCTACGAAGCCTATCTAGGACAATCTAAGCTAGAACCGAGCCTACCTCTAGAAGATGATCACATGTTTTTACTTGCCTCCGTTTCGAAGGTGATTACTGCTACAGCCCTGATAAAATTGTACGAAAAAGGCGCATTTGATCTGGATGATCAAATCAATGATTATTTAGACTTTCCCGTAAGTGTTCCTAATCAAAGTATACCCATCACATTTAGAATGCTGCTCACACACACTTCTGGGATAGCTGATGGTTCTGCCCTTGATGAGCACTACTATTACGGCGAGGATAGCCCCATTGCTCTTGGTGACTTTTTAGAGAACTATCTGATACCTGGAGGGCTGTATTATGATCAGGATGAGAATTTCTACGATTTTAGCCCCGGCACAAGACATGAATACTCCAATGTAGGTACAGCACTAATCGGGTATTTGGTAGAGAAAATATCAGGGCAGGAATTCAATGCCTACTGCCGATCTGAAATTTTTGAACCGCTTAATATGGGCAACAGTTTTTGGCGATTGGTAGATGCTTTGCAGGCAGGAATCGTTGCACAACCATACGACTGGGATGGAGGTAGCAATATGCAAATAGAACATTACAGCTTCACAGATTATCCCAACGGGGGCCTGCGCTCCACAGCTCAGGATCTTTTTCGGTTCTTTCAGGCCTTTGTCATGGGTGGAGTATCCAATGACTACATGCTGCTAAGTCCTCAAAGTATTGAGTTAATGGCTTCCGCACAAATACCTGACATCAGTAGAGATGTGGGACTTCACCTATTTCAATTAGATGCAGAAAATGATTTGTGGGGCCATGATGGCGGAGAGCAAGGAGTGGCTACAATTGTAGGGTTCAACCAAGAAAGCCAAGTCGGCGTCATTGTTTTGAGCAATCAGGGCGAAGCAGACTTGGAGAGTATATTTATAGAGGGCTTTATGTTGGCTTCCAAATTGTGATATAAGCAGGTCTTCTTATAAAAGTTATTTAGGCCCAACTAAAGGCAAAATTCAAAATTTTTGGTCCCCAAAAACAACTGTTATTTATTTGTAGACAATTGCTTAATCCCGGATTATGGCATTGGGTTTTCGTCACGAGAGCTGTTAGCCCAAAGAGAATGGGGGCTCCACTGTGATTTTGACTCATGAGCGAATACAGTCCGACAGGACCAG
>JAOXNT010088774.1:0-15962 GCA_028565815.1 Cletocamptus dominicanus | reverse complement strand
GGAATAATCAGAGTGCTGCTATTTTATCGCAAGCAGGGGCAAAGAAAACAAAGTCCGTAGTTGAACTAAATGCCATCGAAAATGCAGAGGCATCCATTAAGTTTATACGACACTTAAATATTACTGCAAAGAACCTAAATATTTCTCCGTTCGTGTTAGTCTGTTATTTTTTGTTTCCCACCATTTTGTTTGGTTTCTGTTGGTTAAAAGGCCTAATAAAAAAAACATATCTCCCTATTTATATTTTTATTATCCTCCTTATATGGGGGTACTTTGTTTGGTGGATGGGGATGACACCTACACACAAGGTGGATGACTTGGGTAAGTTTAGACGAATCTTACCCGCCTTTATCATGAATAGTCTTCTTGTTGCGGTTTCTTTACAAGGCATAGTACATTATTTTAGAGAAGACAAATCTTTTCCAAACCGTATTTTTCCGGGCACTTTAGCACTACTATCCTTAGCGTTCTTGATAGTCATCGGCATAGCCAATTTTAGTAAGACATGGGATTTACTAAAAGCAGGTAGTTGGCATCCTGAAAAAACAACGTTCTACAAAAAACTAAACGCATTGCCCAATTCTTCTGCCATTTATGGTTTAGGGTATAAGCATGTACCCAAAATAGCCTTGAATTACAAAGGACACTTCGAAGATTTGCTTCGTTTTTCGCCAGAAGATTGGGTGGAGCAAGAGCATCAATACATCGCCCTAGATGACTATATGATAGAAAAAGAATACCTTGTTCCCGTGTTGGACGTGTTGGATTATAGCTTGGTGGCTGAATATAAACAAGATAGCACCGACCACATGGAGTTGCTACATATTCATGGGTATAAAAACGATTTTATCCCCCAAGATTCAACTATTTTTTCCAATGCTTTATATACCCCAAAAGCGGTTAAGGGTTACCCAAACAAATTTGGTTTTTACGAAAAAAACACAAGAAACTGGACAACACCCCGATTTGCCTTTCTTTTAGATAAAGGAAGCTATAATTTCCTGTTTATGACTTGTTTTATCAATCCTCAAAATAAGTTTCAACAAAAGCAACCAACGATTGATTTTTACTTCAATCAAAAAAAGATAGGCACATTCGACGTGCACCACGGACGAAATGCCTTCAAAATTGAAATTCCCGAAGGCTATTGTAATTTGGAGAAAGAAAACACGGTGGTTGGAGAGATGAACACTTCTTTCCGAAATTCTAAAGAATATTATGGGTTGATATGTAATGAAATAAGCATAAATAATATAAACTCTAAGGCCTTATTCGTAGATGCCAATAGTTTTGATATAGATTTTGGCAGAAAAAGACTTTATTTTACAACAGATAATGCCTCTAAGAACCTGAGGGTATTTATTAATGATATAGATTGTAATACAGAGTTTGTAGATGGTATTTTTGGTGCCAAAATAAAAAATCGGATAAAAAAGTCTGGTACATACAAGTTTGAGGTTTATGACTTAGACAATAGTTTGTATAATAGGTTTGACCTTTATTTTGACCTCGAAACGAAGCGTGTGCAGCTTAAAGTGCCTTCTAAGTTTTTAAAGTAGAATTAATGAGTATGAGCAAAAATTTTAACTTCTCTTTAAAGGATACTTCAAAAATCATACTAAGTCTTTTTGTATTAACACTATATTTTATATTCAGATATAGGCACACCTTGTTTAATTTTGAAGTATTTGGGCCTTTTGGTGATGGTACTTATATGATGGGGCCTCTTTTCGGGTACATTGATAAGGTGAAAGACAGTGGAGATATTCCTTTATGGATAGACGGAATGTTGTATGGTTTTCCTCTATATAGCTCTCCAATGATTTCACTAGACTATCCTTTCTTTTTTTTTAATTTTATAGATTATAGCGGACTACAAGGATTAAGAAATATAACCCTATTGGTTTGTTTTCACCTCCTTTTTTATGTATATGGAAACTACTTTTTACTCAAGTTGCTTAGAGTGTCTAATAGTAGTGCGCTAATTGGTGCTATGTGTGCGCTATTGCCACTTTCTATTACAAAATTCACCTTGTGGGGATTAAACCTAATTGCCTTGTCATGGTTTCCAATAGTACTCATTGGGATAGTCTTAATTTTTGATTATAAAAAATTTGTGATAGGAATTTTAATTTTAGTTTTGAGTTCTTTTGGTGTTACTGCAAAGCCGTCCCAGCCTTTTATTCAAATCGTTATCGTTACTCTCCCTATTTTGTTATATGGATTGATAAAACATAAATTTAATCGCAAAATCTTGGTGGCATTAGCCATTGCGGGTGTATCTTCCATCGGTATGGCTGCTAAATCGTTTTTGCCCGCACTAATGGAAATAGGTGACAAGCTAAGATGGGTTGCAAGAGGGAAAACAGTTGTTGGAAGTGAACCTATAGAGTTTAAATTTTATCAACCGTACTTCGGCTTTGATAAGTTCTATGAGTTATTTATTACCAACAATGATATAAATACGGGTCCTGGTCACATTTACATGGGTACTATTGCTGTCTTTCTTATTGTAGGTGGATCAGCGTATATTATTTCTAAAAAAGAAAAAATAAGTTGGCTATTCTACCCAACGTTAATATTAGCCATATATTTCTTATTCAGTTGTTTTGAGTACCCTATTAACTTAACCAAAATAAATTATCATATCCCATTCTTAAATAAAATAAGACAGCCTGTAAGACATTCTCTAGTTGTGTCTATTTGTCTTCCTTTACTGGTTGGTATATGTTACCATGTTTTAGAGACAAAGAAAAGGTTTTTGTATGCGATAATAGTATTGATTGTAGCAGTATTAGCAACACAAATACATTGGAATAATTACGATTATATTTTTGTTATATGGTTTTTAACAGCAAATATAGTACTAAGCATTGTCTATTTTAGATTAAAAGGACAATACTCTTTTTTACTTATTATCTGGTTTATATTGCTTGTATTTACTAACTCTTTTTTAGTAAAATCTTCGCAAAAAGTTCATCCAAGAGTTTATCGTTTTAATAATAAGCCAAACATAGAAAGCCATGATTTACTTGATAAGCTAAAAAATGAAATCAACCCCTCTTTTGATAGAATAGTATTTCATGATAAATTTCCGGACCACAAATGGGCAATGAATTCCCTTTACTATGGATTAAGAACTTTTTATTCAAAATTTGCTCCAATACCGCAAGATTTATTTTCTCAATACAGAAACAGAGATAGTAGACCCAATTATAGAAGGCTGATAGGAGGGAAATATAATTTACGGAATGCTCACTCCGATAAAATATCTTCCAACTCGGAAGACATTGTTTTGAAAACTCCAAAGCATATCGTCTATAGAGACACAATGGCAAGTGAATGGGCTTACTTCCCCAAACATATAATCTATTACAAGAGCACAAAAGACTTCTACAAAAAAGTAAGAAAAAAATATACTAAAAACACCATATTTCTTCATGAAAGTTTGGGTCAAACTCAAAAAAAAGAAATTCAGAGTAGATTAAAAGCAAAAAACGACGAAATTTCTTATGAAAGATTATCTCATAATGAATTTTCCATTTCTATTAACACAAGTGAACCTTCACTTGTAGTTATCAATGAACATTATAGTAAAAATTGGAAGCTTTATCTTAATGATATTTCTACAGACCTCATGAAAGTAAACTTGGGACAAATTGGTGTTTTTGTTCCGGCAGGGAAAAGTAATATTGTTCTTCAGTATGAACCATCCATCATCAAATGGTTAAATTATGTACAAGTTTTGACTGGCATACTTATGATGATGGGTTTGGTTTTTTACTTGAGGTGGACTAAACGAGCAGAATTAGAAAAAGAAACAAAAAACAATCTCATCTAGTCTTTGTGACTATTCAAAATTGTGAAGCGTAAATGCAATTGTCAAAAATCATAAATCCCTCAAACCTTGTTGTAACAGGAGCTATACTTTTATCAGTTTTCTTTGTCTTGATAACTAGTTTTGGTGCTGTTAACTATCCGCAAGCCGAAGATGATTTTGTTTTATTTATAAATAGGTTCCACCGACTACTAAAAAATTTAAGCCTAAAAAATATACTCGAATATTTATTTGCCCCAGCTTTCGGCATTCATCCCAAATTATCTTCGAGACTTTTAGGGTTCTCATCTTATGGCATTTTCGGAATAGTTGACTTCAAGTTTCTAATTATAATAAGCAATCTTTGTTATCTTTTTCTAGCTCATACGATTTCTGATATTGCTGTCAAGTGCTACAAAACCCCCTATCTTCGTCTTATAATACTTTCTATATTTTTAGTGCCTCTAACACTAAATTACAGACCTGTTTTTATTACAGGTTTCCCTTTTCATATATTATTTGCCTTTTTGTGCTTTCTAAGTTTATCAAAAAGAAAGATTTGGTGGTCTTACATCTTTTTTCTTTTAACAGCTTCCAATGCTGGAGGTGGTGTATTTACAGGACTTATTGCTTCAGCTGTCTTGTTTAGTTACTTTTTTCTTTTTAAGGAAAAAAAATACCTCTATCACTCGCTCGCATACATAGGAATATTTCTAGGGGGATTATTTTTCTTACTTTCCTATAAATCCACAGCTACTGGGACTGAAATAAATGTAGGTTTTTCTGCTATCATTTCCTACACTATGTACGTTGTCGTTTTTATTCAAAAATCAGTAACTCCCTATTTCATTGCCTATGAAGCGTTTCCTAGTGCATATATTATAATCGGATTACCCATGCTTTTCTTTATGCTATATAATCTACTTAAAAAGTTTAGATTTACAGTCCAGTCTCCGTTTTATTGCCTATCTGTGTATATAGTTTTACAAGGTTTTTTAGCCGCTATTATTAGAGGTAAAGGAACAGACATATTTCCTGAAGTTATGGGTCGCTATGAACATTACTCCGTAATATTTATGGTATGTTTTGTGGTGTTGTTATTCGCTGAAGTGTCTTCTAAAAGATGGAAGATTATCATAGCTATCTTTTTTTTTGTTGTATTTGCCACGCGGATTTACACTCGTACTATATATCAATCGTCCGGTTTCCATTATGGCAATGTACTTAGTCCTAGCCACAAAAGAATACGGAGCCGTATGGCAAGTAAAACTTATAAATACTTACATAACTTTAAGCTTGAAAATATTGCTCAAAATAAAACACTAGAAAAAGAAAAACGAATCGATAATCGACGGTACAAAAAATCAAGAAATATTAGACCACGGCGGTTTGCGAATAAAGAAGAATTTGGTGTATTCTCGTTTCGCTTTAAAAAATATGGGCATTATAAAAATATTCGCCTTGTTTTGGAAAGCACCAAGGGAACATACCTTTTTAAGCCACATCGGATAAAACGGGGGCACTATTACTGTCTAATTACTAAAAATGGAGACTTGCCTATAGGGAATTACATTGTTAAAGTTCGCTATAGCGATGAGTCTAATAATTATGAATATACCTACAAAAAAGGTAAGAACTTTTTTACAATCAAAGAATAATATTTTGTAATCGAAAATCACAACGCCCTATTCTAAATATGTTATTATCAATCCTCATTCCAGTATACCGGAGCGAATCTTTTGTAGAAAAGACAGTTGTGGAGATTAGGAAAGTTTTAGCAAAACAAAATTACTCTTTTGAAATAATTCTTGTGAACGACGGCAGTCCTGATAATTCTTGGTCGGTTATTCAACAATTAGCTCAGAAGTACTCGGAAGTAAAATCGGTAAACTTATTAAAAAACTACGGACAGCACTCTGCTGTGCTTTGTGCCATCCAATATGCTTCGGGGGATTATATGATAACCATGGACGATGATATGCAAAATCCTCCACAAGAAATTCCTAAGCTAGTAGGTAAAATACAAGAGGGGTATGACTTGGTATTTGCACAATTTGATAAAAAAAAGCACGCAAGCTACAGAAAATTAGGCACCCGGCTCATCAACTACCTCAATGCCAAAATTTTTAATAAACCCAAAGACATTGTATTGACCAATTTTAGAATTTTTGATAAAAATGTGGCCAGTCGAGTTTTATCATACAAAACAAATTACCCGTATATTCCCGGATTATTGTTATTAAATGCTAATCGTACTGGCAATGTTTTAACACAGCACCACGCGAGAACAGAAGGCACTTCTAATTACTCGTTACTAAAGATTTTAAAGTTGATGTCCAGGTTGTTATTCAACTATTCATCATATCCGCTCAGAATATTAACATCCATTGGTCTCAGCATTTCCATTATTTCTTTTGCCATAGGGATATATATTTTTGTGGAGGCTTTTTTAAGCGGATATGCTATTCCTGGTTGGGCTTCCATTATGATAATGCTCTCTTTTTTAAATGGCATTACCATTCTTATGACGGGTGTACTGGGGGTTTATGTATCTAGAACACTAGGGCAAATATCTTCAAACAGACCTTACATCGTAACCGAGTATGCCGAATAACCAACACTTTATCATCATTGGAGCACAACGTTCGGGCAGTACGCTCTTATATACTCTTTTGGAGCAGCACCCAGACATTTCTATGTCTAAACCAATCAAGCCGGAACCAAAATATTTTTTAAAAGAAAAAATAGACTACAACGAATATATCAACCAACACTTTGCACATAAAAACAGGAATCATCTTTTGGGTGAAAAAAGCACTTCATATTACGAAAAAAAAGAAGCCGGAGCAAAAATAAAAAGACTAATTCCCAATTGTAAAATCATAATTATACTACGCGATCCTGTATTGAGAGCAATTTCTAATTATTACTTTACAAAATCTTTTGGAATAGAACATAGGAGTTTAGAAGAAGTTTTTTTGGAAAAAAAAGCAGCTCCCGACTATTCACCAAGTATTTCAGTAAACCCATTTAGTTATTTGGAAAGAGGGTACTACTCCAAGCATTTGAAACATTATGAGGATATTTTTGGTTTAAAAGCAATAAGAATTGTTCTTTTGGAAAAACTATTACATACTCCCTCTGAATTAAAAACCACTTTTCAGTTTTTAGATGTGGATACGTCTTATACTGGTAAAATATACCAAGGATTGAAAAAAGTAAACAGCAATAAAAATTTTTCTTTTATCCCCCCCGAAGTAAAAACGTTTCTCATAAACCACTACCGTAACTATAATAGAGAACTACTGAACAACTATAATATCAGTTTAAACTATTGGCTATAAATTATGGATAAGAAACCATCACATATCAGTACCGGAATACGAAAAATATTGGAAATACCCCTAGTTTACAACACCTTTCAAACGCTTCATGGTGGCAATAAGCAAAGAGAAAAGCATTTTAGAAAATATTTTTCCGACCCCTCCATAAAAAAAGTACTTGACATAGGTTGTGGTACTGGCGTGCTGCTTAACCACCTTGCTCCACATATAGAATATCATGGTTGTGATATGGAAGCGTCCTACATTGCCCATGCAAAAGAAAAATTTGGCAACAGGGGACATTTTTACCAAGAAAGAGTAGGCGAAGTGATTAAAGAGGAATGGATTGGTTATTTTGATGCAATCAATGCTCATGGACTGCTTCATCATCTTGAAGACAAGGATATTGAACATTTGCTTAGTATTTGTTATAAATACCTCGTAGTTGGTGGAAAAATGGTAACGATTGATGCTACTTTCTACGAAAGTCAGCCTAAATTTTCAAAATGGATTGTATCTAAAGACCGAGGACAAAATATCAAAACCCCGACGGAGTATAAGGCCTTGGCTGCTAGGTATTTCAATAAGATAGAGGGCATACTAAATAAAACGCACAATAGACTGCAGTATAGTGTTTACACAATGGTTTTGACTAAATAGTTTGAGTGTGTCACAAATAATATTAAAACTCTTCGCTTGAGATGAACATTAATAAAAATGTATTGAGAATATTATTTATTAACTACTCTTATCTGATAAGCCTAATTCATATTATTTTAGATATATTTCCTCCCTTTATAAAAAAAATACTTCTAAAAATACTTCTAAAAAAATTAGGTAGAAACGTATTTATTGATACTAACGTTTATTTTAGGTATCCCAATAAAGTTTCGATAGGATCAGATGTATCTATCAATAGAGGTTGTGAGTTTTACCCTTCCTTATACCACAAAGAAGCGGATATTGTCATTGGGAGTAATATTAGATTTGGTCCAAATGTGAAATGTTTGGCGGCTGGACACGATTATAGTTATTTGCATCTTCCTGATACCGCAGGTAAAATTGAAATAAAAAATAACGTATGGCTGGGTAGTGAAGTGATAGTTTTGCCTGGAGTTACAATCGCAGAGGGCTGTGTTATCGGGGCTGGTTCCGTAGTAACAAAAAGCACAGAGCCATACATGATATATGCAGGAATACCTGCTAAGTTGATAAAAAAGAGAATTATAAATGACGAAAATACGCTTTAACAAACCCTACTTATCGGGCAAAGAGCTTTATTATATTTCTACCACCATACACAATGGTCAGACGGCAGGCAATAACGCGTTCACTAAAAAGTGCCATACGTTTTTCCAACAAAAATTTCAATTCCATAAAGCTCTTCTGACGACCTCTTGTACGGATGCGCTCGAAATGACATCTATACTTATAGATATTCAGCCAGGCGACGAGGTCATCGTCCCCGCTTATACGTTTGTTTCTACCGCCAATGCCTTTGTACTACGAGGAGCCAAAATAGTCTTTGCAGATAGTTACGAAAACAACCCCAATATTGATGCAAATCAAATTGAAAAACTGATTACGAAAAAAACAAAAGCTATTGTAGTAGTACATTATGCAGGCATTGCCTGTGATATGGATAAGATCCTTGAGCTTGCGAATAAACATAATTTATTTGTAATAGAGGATGCCGCACAAGCAAT
Organism: Cletocamptus dominicanus; assembly: GCA_028565815.1. Lineage (NCBI taxonomy): Eukaryota > Metazoa > Arthropoda > Copepoda > Harpacticoida > Cletodidae > Cletocamptus > Cletocamptus dominicanus. The sequence goes on along the minus strand of JAOXNT010088774.1, from coordinate 7,116 downwards.
TGACTCTTATTATAATGGGAAACCCCTCGGCGGAATAGGTCACTTTGGTACTTTTTCTTTTCACGAAACTAAAAATATTATCTGTGGAGAGGGTGGGTTGTTAGTTGTTAACAAAAATGACCTATCAAAACGTGCAGAGATAATCTGGGAAAAAGGAACCAATAGAGCTGCTTTTTTTAGAGGTGAAGTAGATAAATATGGATGGGTAGATGTAGGCTCCTCTTTTTTGGCATCAGAAATTTTGGCTGCTTTTTTGTATGCCCAGCTAGAACACTTGGACGATATACAATCTAAAAGAAAAAGACTCTGGAACAACTATTATCAGCACCTCGTGCCATTAGAAGACGAAGGAAAGATAAAATTGCCCGAAGTCCCTCCTTATGCTACCCAAAATGGGCATTTGTTCTATATTGTTTGTAGGTCGTTGAAAGAAAGAACAGCTTTAATCAAACATTTACGCAACAACCATATCCATGCTGTCTTTCATTATTTATCTTTACACAAAAGTAAGTTCTTCGAAGACAAGTACGAAGGAGAGGCTCTTCCAAACTGTGATCGTTTTGCAGACGCCTTAGTGAGACTACCATTGTTTTATGAACTAGACGAAGATAGCCAACAAAAAATTGTTTCTTGTGTTTTTGATTTTTATAAAGAAACGGGCTACAAAACCAGTTGAACGCAATGCTGAAGTTTCCAGAAAGATTTAAGGAATTAAAATACTTTACCCGATTTTTGGGCGTTGGTTTTTTTATTTTACCCTTTTCTCTACTAGCGTTTTATATTACCTTGGACGTATTAGAGTTTCCGTTGATTCCTACCTATATTGCTATATATATTATTGGAATTTTCACCTCTTATTATTTGAACTCTAGATTTACTTTTAACAAAAAAAAGAGTCTATCCGGAGTTACAAAATATTTTATTATTTATTTATTGGGTATGCTATTTGGTATAATACTCCTAAAACTGTTTGACTACTTGTTTAATGTATCTAATTTTATATTAATTTTACTAGCTTTAGTTCCTAGAGCATTATTTACGTATGTACTCACAAATTTTTTTGTATTTAAAAAAGCAACATCCCGTTAGTACAACATCTCTTGTTTTTTTATCTTAAAATGACTCTATGAGATCAAAAAAAACGTTAAATGCATCTCCTCATTCAAATACCATGCTACAACGAGGAAGCAACGCTTCCACTAGTGCTTAGGGACATACCTAAGCAGATAAACGGTATTGATGTGATAGAGTTGCAAGTCATAGACGATGGAAGTACCGATAATACCGTAGAAGTAGCTCAACAGCTAGGCGTACATCACATTATACGCAACCCTGGCAACTTGGGACTAGGCAATTCGTTTCGTATCGGTATGGAAAACGCACTCCGGCTAGAGGCAGATATACTTGTCAATACCGATGGCGACAACCAATACCCCTCCTCCTACATCGCCGAACTAGTGCAGCCCATCGTGCGAGGGGAGGCCGATGTCGTAGTAGGTAATCGGCAAACACACAAAGTTGCACATTTTTCGCCACAAAAAAAATTTTTTCAACGCCTAGGCACGCAGGTAACGCGCTCTATGGCAGGCGACCCCAACATCACCGATGCCGTTAGTGGCTTTCGCGCCTACAACCGCAAAGCCATGCTCGAACTCAACGTGACAACGCACTTCTCCTATATCATGGATACGACCATACAAGCAGCCCGCAAAAAGCTGCGTATGAAAAGTATCGATATAACAACCAATGCCCCCACACGCCCCTCGCGTCTGTTTAAGGGTATCTTTCAGCATATTCGTAAGTCGGGCATGGACTTGATACGAGTGTACGCGACCTATCAACCGATGCGCGTGTTTTTTTGGTTGGGGGTGGGTACTTTTTTGCTGGGTGCCATCCCTTTGGGGCGGTTTTTGTTCCACTATTTCTTTGGCGATGGCGGTGGCGGAATGATACAATCGCTTATCTTTGGGTCTATCTTCGTAATGATAAGTGCCAATATGCTCGCACTGGGTATTATAGGTGACCTGCTCGCCAAAAACCGTACCTTGATAGAGTATATTATCAAAGAGATGAAAAAAGATAAATTTGGTTAGGTATTACTTTTTTGTATCTTTGGTAACAGCAACTTTTATTTTTATCAACTTTAGGCTTCTATGCAATCGAATGTTGTAGTCATTGATAGTGAAATATTGGGCGGAACACCCGTGTTTAGAGGGACTCGTGTGCCCGTAGAAAGTTTGTTTTGGCATTTGGAAAAAGGAATTTCTGTTCAGGAGTTTTTAGATGATTTCCCTAGTGTAAAACCAGAGCAAGTAGCAGCTGTACTCAAGTTGGCGGCTAAGATTTTTCGTATGCCTAATATCTTTGCTGTTTATGAAAATGTTGCTTGACGAAAATTTGCCTAAAAAACTCAAGGTAGATTTTGATGCGTACGAAATATACACAGTCAGCGATATGGGTTGGCAGGGAAAAAAGAATGGAGAATTGTTGGCACTACTCACAGAAGAGGGATTCAACGTATTTTTTAACGTTTGATAAAAACATGAAATACCAGCAAAATTTTGGAAAATACACTATTTCTGTTTGTATATTAAATGCGCCCAAAAATGACTACCTAAGCCTCCGGCCTTTGTGTTCTACGATTATTCAACGGATAGAAAAAAATAGTCTGGTATCGGGTGTTCAGGAAATAAACCCATAAACTATGTTGCGAACATCGATTGTTTGAGTTATGCCATAGGCCGCATAAGCGATCCCTTATGGGGCATCCCTTTGGGGTTTTTTGACCGTAACTTAATTATTTCAATTTTGGATTATGCGTACTATAACTATTGATATCATTAACGAAAAAGTTCTAAACCTTTTACAGAACTTAGAGCTTTTAAAGCTTATTCGTTTGCACAGACCTGAACCCAAGCCAAATACTCACTGGCTTAAATACAAAGGGGCTATGTCGAAACAATCTATGGATGATATTGACCAACAACTGAATGGACTACGCAACGAATGGGAATAAAATATCTTTGGGATACCAATACCGTCATTTATTTTTTGCAGAGGCAATTTCCTATAAATGCTGAACAATTTATTGATAGCATACTGCAAAATTCACCTCCAGCTATTGCTGTTATTACAGAAATTGAATTACTCTGTTGGAAAACAACCAATAAAAAAGACTTGAAAGTGTTGCATGATTTCATCAATGATACCACTGTCCTTGAACTTGAAAAAACCATTAAACTTAAAACTGCCGAACTCCGTAAAGACTACAAAATCAAACTCCCCGATGCCATTATCGCAGCTACGGCTCTTATCTATGACCTCACTTTGATTACTCGAAATACCAAAGACTTTAAAAAAATTGACGACTTTTCAATAATTAATCCGTTTGATGTATAAAATAGTCCATCTTTTACCTTGGGCATTATTGGAGACTTGATGGCAAAAAAACGAAAATGGATAGCGTATATATTATCAAAGAGATGAAAAAAGATAAATTTGGTTAGAGGATGAAAAAAACCATCTACAGTTCTCATGTTGCTACCGAACAAAAGTTCAGGAAGAAAAAAGCACTCAAAATTATTTCTATTTTAGAAAAACAAAAAGAGCTACATTCTTGTAAAGTCTTGGATATTGGATGTGGTTCTGGGCATATTGCGCACGAATTAGGTAAAATTGCGAAGAGTGTTGTTGGTGTAAATATTAGCGACGAAAGGGTTATTACCGAAGGTTTTGATTTTCAATTAGTGACAGATGAAAATCTTCCATTTAGTAATCAAAGTTTTGATATTGTAATTTCAAACCATGTTATCGAACATACCCCCAACCAGCAGTTGCATCTTTCCGAAATACATCGCGTTTTAAAAGATGATGGCATCCTGTATCTTGCGACTCCTAACAAGTATGCACTTATCGAACCTCACTTTAAACTTCCATTTTTGTCATGGCTACCAGACAACTTGGCACAATTATATACAAAAGCATTTCGTGACAAAGATTGGGATGTTTATAGCCTATCTCATAAAAAAATTATTCTCCTAACACAAAATCTATTCATACCGCAAGAATGGTCTGCAAAAGTTATAAAGAACCTCAAATCTTACCATATAAAAACACACCCTTTTGTATCTCAGATAATTCGTATTACTCCATTTTATTTAATCAGAATGCTTACTCCTCTTTTTCCGACCTTTATTTTTACAATGGAGAAAAAAAAGCAAAATGCCTAAGAAAAACATACTCCTAACGGCATCCTCATTTCCGCTTGATGCCAAAAGCACCAAGGGAAATTTTATCAAAGAGTTTGCAGCGGAATTATCCAAGTATCATCATATTACCGTTCTTACCCATACCATTAACGATGCGCCCAAAGAGGAATATTTTGATACTGTAAAAATCATCCGCTATTCCTTTCTCCCTTTTGCTTTTTTACACCGGTATTTTACGCACGGGGTACTCCATGCGTTTAGCAATTACAAATGGTTATTTGTGTTTATAGCCCCCCTTTATTTTTTATGCCAATTATTTGCCATTCGCAAAGCCGTCAAAAGAGAAAAAATAGATATTATCCACGCCCATTGGATAATTCCTCAAGGATTAGCTGCTGTTCTTTATAAAAAATGGTTTAATAGAAATATAAAAATAATAAGTACAATCCACGGTGGAGATATTTTTGCCTTTAAAGGCAGGATGGGAACATTCCTAAAAAAATATGTCATTAAAAACATAGACACGCTAACCGTTGTAAGCACACACATCAAAAACGAGGTTTTACGTCTTAATAAGCACAAAGAAATTCACGTGCTACCTATGGGAGTTTATACTACAACTTTTTCGCCTGATGCCTACGATAAGTGTATAAAAGAGAAACACCAAATCGCTGGACCTTTTTTGCTATTCGTAGGTCGCTTAGCAGAAAAAAAAGGAGTGCGTTATCTCATTGAAGCGATGCCCGAGATACTTGAGTTGTATCCTGACACCAAACTCCTAATTGCTGGTAATGGCTCTCTATTAGATAAATTACAGCACCAAGTATCGAGTTTAGGCTTAGATGAAAATGTTCTTTTCTTGGGTAATATCGAACATACCCAACTGCCTGCTTTTTACGCAACTGCCGATATATTTATAGGACCCTCGATAGTCGCTTCTTCTGGTGATAGCGAAGGGTTTGGGTTGGTCTTTGCAGAGGCTGCAGCCTGCAAAACACTCGTCATTACGACCGATTTTCCGGCAATGCGCGATATTATTATAGACGGCAAAACGGGTTATACGGTCGCGCAAAAATCAAGCGAAGCCATCGCCAATAAGGTAATAGATATATTAAAACACCTTTCTTCTTCCCTAAACATCAAAAACCAAGCTCGACAACATATTGTGGAACATTTTGATTGGGGGGTGATAGGGAGGGGGTATGCCACGCTCTATAAAACCCTAAGCACCTAACAGTCTTTCGACAGCTTGAGCTGCTAATTCGGATGGAGTATAATCAGGGTCATAATGAAACATCTCTGCTTTCATTGTAGTTTGAATAGCTTTAAAATGATTTTTATGTTTTTCTATCGAGTTCAATAATTCACTTTCAAAATCATCAACACTTGATACCACGACACCCATATCCCAAGATAATGGTCTATTGACAGCATCTTGATTAATTTCATTAGCATCTAAAAAGATACAAGGTCTTTCTTTCAGGAGTATAAATTCAAATACTTGACTACTAGCATCTCCGACATAAATATCTGCATATCTAGTATAAGTCATATCGTAGCTGCTTTCACTATCAGCATCAATGAGTATATTAGGATACTTCTTATATTTTAATACATGCCTCCATTGCCACCAGTATCTTGAGAGTAAACGCACATGAGGAGCAAAGATCAAGTTGTAGTTTGGATGCTTAACAAAAAAACCAAAAATAGCTTTTGCGAATTTTGGTAGTGAATTATAATCTCTTCTCCAATGTGGATTAAATAGAACAGTCGGGTTATTATTGTCAAATAATCTCTTCTTTGGTATATTTCTTATGGCATCTACTTTGAAATATCCTGTTAGTGCATGATTAGACGGGGTCAAATGTTGAAGTTTCTCTCTAATTACTCTCTCTTTTTCCCCTGATAGAAAAAACAAATCAAATTCACTACTTAGCGTATCAATACCATAAGAATAATGTTGTACTCCATGGTCGGTAAATATATACTTTATATGTTTTTCGTCTTTTAATATGTTTTTCAAAACTAATAATCCTCCCATTGGAGATACAAAGGCATCAAATGACCTTAAATAGTTCCTATATTTATAAAAAATAGACCAACGGAGCCACGACATCACCTCAAAATTGTAGGGCATATTAAAATACCAGTGAGGACGAAGGATTTTGATTGTTATATTCTTATCATTGGAAAGCTGAAGAATTTTCGTCACTATTTTAGAACAACGCTCTGTACATAATATATAAACATCAAGGGTTGACTTATGTGCCAACTCGATGGCAATACTAATCGTATGATAAACGGTATATGGTTTGTTAATAAGAAAAAACCCTATTTTTTTCTTTGTATCCTTTTCAACCTCCATTTTTGAATGATTTCAAATCTCAGTAGCCATGTTTCTAGTTTATTAGAACATATAAGTTTAATAAGATATATAAGGTTCTTTGTTGTACCCCTCACACCAATTTCTTCCTGCGCCTTAAACCTTTCTATCATTCCTATAATCTTATGCCGTTGTGAAACACCTTCCCTTCTAAAATTAGTAAAAACATCATCTACTAATTTAAATTTCACTCCCTCAACATAGCACTTAAATAGAAAATAATAATCGGCAGAAATGCGATAATGTGTCGGAAAAAAACCAACTTTTGTATATACCTGTCTTCTTACAAAGGTAGCCGGATGATTTAAGCCTAGTCTTTTTTCTAAAAATTTTAAATTTTTCTTATTCCTATTGATATAAGAAACTTCTCCCAGCCAATTTCGACAACTCCCTACTAAAATTTCTGTGGCAGCATCAAAACCATCTATTACCTTCTGAATAATATCTTTTTCATACCAATCATCAGCATTTAAGAGGCCAATAATTTCACCTTTAGCTTTTTCTATCCCCTTATTCATTGCATCA
>JAOXNT010088773.1:0-44022 GCA_028565815.1 Cletocamptus dominicanus | reverse complement strand
TGATGTCCGATTTAAAGACTGTAAAAAAAAAATGAAAAATAAATTTAATTTAAATGCTCCTATTCTTTTTTATGGTACATCGTTGCTATTGATTTTACCGCTACCGGCACCGCCAGCATTTGCAGGATCAATGATATCCGTGACATCGACATACTGCCAAGCGAGATATAGGTTGTTATCATCCCAAGCAGCCCAGATGTGGGTCAGGTCAATGGGAGGTTCGTGCATGGTCCAGTTACTACTCAAAGAACGAGGATCATCATTGGCTAAATCCAAAGCAATGATTTTACTGTCATCCCATTCCCCATTGTTCACACCGTCCGCAGTTATGCTACCGTTAGGGACACTTTGTCCTAAGGTCGGATTGGTGGAATAGGGCTCGTTAGGTCCAAAACTAAAGGTTTCATTTACCTTTACATCAATGGATACTATTTCTGATGCATTTCCTGCAGCATCTTCTGCAAAAAACTTGATGACAGCATCTACGCCACTACCCGCATCTGTTATGGTAATTGGGGTGGAGTACACCGAGCTAGATGTGTTCGGAGTAGATCCATCCGTGGTATAATATATCGTGGGTGAAGGATCTGTATCATCCGTTGCCGTTAAGGTAACATCAAGGGTCATGTTTTCCGTGGTGGTGTCACTAGGACTATACTCTACAGAAGGAGCATTGGTATCCGACTGATTAGGATCAATGACGTTGACCTGGTAATTATTCCCATTGTTATTCAACCAAGTAGCATTTGTTTGTTGGTTGATGACTTCGATGGCATATTGAACCGATTGCCCTGCGGGGTATCCACCTATGAACGTACACCAGACATCGTTGTTGCCATTATCAGAAATGCCGGATAAGGTCATGGGTAACACTTGCCAGGTTGGGCTACCATCAAAGTATACCAAATTGACGCCAATTGCACCACCTATAGGATAGGTTTCGACACAGATCTCGATAGTATCGTTTTCCAAGATCAGACTAGAAGAGCTAGTTGCCTCATCGATTTTAACGCGATAGAAACCACGCTCTCCCATCGCACTGGAGAATTGAGAAGCCAACATGTGAGGTTCGGTATTGGTAGTGGCAGTAAAGCTCATGACATTACTCCAACCTGTCATCATTAGATTTGTAGTATGCTCTACATGATACTGCGTTCCTGGTTTAAGCACTTCACTCATAAGCCAAAGTTCATCATTTTGCATGTCCAGATTCAGATCCAGTACAGGCTGAGGTGCCAAGCCTGATTTGGTGATATCACCTGCCCAAGCGACGGAACTTGCAGAACCATTCACAAAGGCACTGTAATTATTTCCTCCGTTGTTGTCCCACATCTCGGTGCCAAATTCGTCTTCTACCATAGTCGCATATTGGATTACGGTTCCAGCGGGGAATTGTCCCAAGTTTACGTGCCAGGCATCATTTTGGGTGCCGACTTCACCATTAAACGAAATGTCCGCATTGAGCCATGTTTGCCCACCATCGGAGGAGTAGACCACGAGACCCCCAACACCCGCTTGGCGAGGATAAGATTCCAAATCAATCCACAAGTCACTGGTAGCGGTAATGGCACCATTGGTGGGCCAATGACGGGTATTGCCTGCCCAAACGATTCCGACACCACTTCCATTAACCGTTACACTATAATCGGCACCCGCATTATCATCTACGTGTTTGCCTCCCCCACTATCTTCAAGCTCAACCCAATATTTTATGGTGGTTAAGGGGCTGAACGTTGACAAGTTGCAGTTCCAAGCATCCTTGGTTCCAACGGTACCATTGTTGCTTAGAGGGGCTGTACTCCAAGTATTACCATTGTCTGTGGAGTAATGTACGGTGCCTCCTGTCGCCTCACCTTGAGGTTCCGTTTCTGTATCGATCCATAGATCATCTGTGGAGTTAACATTCCCTTGGGTTGGCCAGTTGCGAGTATTGGTAATGAACAATTCATTGGGAGAATTGGTCACGACCGTATTCTGGAAATTTTGCCCATTGTTATTGCTAGTAAAGGAATTGGAAGTTCCTCCCATCGTAACATAGTACTCCAACACCGTTCCTAATGAATAATCCCCTAAATTAACATGCCACTTGTCATTATTTCCATTGTCCCCGTTTGCACTTAAGGAGGCGGTCAACCAAGTTGAACCAGCATCAACCGTATAATGTACGGTGCCACTTACTGCGGTACCTATAGGATAGGATTCAATATCAATCCAAAGGTCTTCTCCAGGGTTCCATTGGTTGTTTGGAGGCCAATGAGACGTATTGCCAATCCATTCCAAATCGCTACTTCCCGCACCGGCCACAAATATTTTTACGCCTTTGCTACCAACAGAAACATTTAATTTGCCGCCACTAACGGTAATTTTTTCTGCAGGATCCAAGACATTGACAAATTCAGTGCCGTCAGGCTTACCGACAGCTGGGTCCGCGCTTTTGGTCGTCCAGTCTGTATTGAATACAATTAAAGACTCTTCATCATTTAACGTTTTTGTGTAAGCGCAAAGCCCTTTGGAACCTTCCGTCCAACGGAAGGTTAAATCACCTTTGGTAACACTGGGGTATTGCGCACGCACATCATTAAGTTGTTTTATAAAATTATAGGTTGTGCTGGCATAGAACTTATCGCCAGCAGCATTCCCCCACTGATAACCATAGTCCATCATGCATTCCCGCTGCCAGTCACCATCTTGCAAGCTGGTATTGGGTTTATCCCCTTGGTTAAATCCATGCTCAGTACCGTAAAAAAGGCAAGGAACAGGCGTTGCGGTGTACATAAACGCCAAAGCTGGGCGTACACTGTCTTCCCAAGAGTTTCCTTTATAAATAGCAAAACGATTTACATCATGGTTATCGAGGAAAGATACTGCACGAGTGGCACCTTCACCATATTGTCCTAACCCATTTAAACGGTCTTGCAATTGTTGCGTACCTGCCTCGTTATAAAACACGTTGTGCATGGTTTGTTGCATGGGGAAATATAAGGTTGAGTTGAAGGAATAACCCGGATCTTTACAGTAGCTTGCCTGAGTAGCATCATCGAAGGTGAAATATTCACCGAAGAGCAAGAAATCGTTTTTTCCTAAAGAAGCCGCATGGGTTCGCATTTCATGGGCCCAATCTTTAATGAAATTATAATCCATATGCTTGATCGCATCTACCCGGAACCCGTCGCAATCGGTTGCGGTTATCAAATGCTTAAACGCCCATTTTAGCTCATTTTGCACGTCGGGATGATCCGTGTTTAAATCATCGGTACCTACAAATGCCCCATATTCGTACTCAGGATAGGAGTCCCAATTCCATATCCGACCATTGCAATGGAAATAGTTTAAGTTATTAAACGGTGCACCATGTTGCACTCCATTGTTATGCCAAAAAAGTCCCCCTTGGCATGGGTCATGGTATTCGTCTTCAAGATTTCCCGGCAAGCTGGCAAGGTCGGCCATGTGATTCACCACCACATCAATCATTACATACATGCCTTTAGAGTGTGCCGTATCTATGAGGTCCTTTAATTCATCAAAGGTTCCAAACATAGGCTCCGTTTTGTAAAAGTCGGTTGGGTGATAGGCATGATATGGGGTGTAAAACTTATCTGCACCTTGCTCTACCCTCTGAACACCAGAAATCCAAATGGCGTTAATGCCCATCCCCTTGATATAATCCAACTTTTCTTTGAGTCCTTTCCAATCTCCTCCTTGGAACAAGTGACGGGCATCTCCGTCGCTACGATTAAACTCGTTGTACCAAGGTTGTCCTGTGGTACTATATCTATTAAAATTGTTCCCTTGATCCCCATCGAAGAAACGATCTGTAAAAATTTGATACATATTAACATCACGCCAATCACTAGGACTGGGGTAATAGGTATGACCTGAAGGTCGAGCGACAATGTCATATTGTGAAAAGGCTGCAAATGTACAGGAGAGCCAAGCTCCAAAAAGTGTTAAGACCAAACCAATTTTTCTCATATTTTCTCCTGCATGGGGTTATTTTAATGTAAGTTAACACTTATAGTAAAGCGATTGACCTGTTTTGTAAAGCGATTTACTAAAATATTTTTACTTTTTTTGTAAGGGGATAAAATCGTTTACAAAGAAAGGAAGTTTTCCATCATTTTCAACCCACTTTGAGTGAGAACGGATTCTGGGTGAAATTGAACCCCCCAAACAGGGAGACTTTCGTGCGCCAAGCCCATGATTTCGCCTTCTGCTGTTTCTGCGGTTATTTTTAAGCATTCTGGCAAGGACGCTCTCTCTACAATCAAGGAGTGATACCGAGTCGCATCAAACGGATTGGGTAAACCCTTAAACACATTTTCGTTTTGATGACGAATAGGAGAGGTTTTCCCATGCATCAATCGCGATGCCCGAACAACCTTACCTCCGAAAACATGTCCAATACTTTGATGCCCCAGACAAACCCCGAATATCGGAATTTGAGTTGCAAATGCTTGAATAACTTCACATGAAATACCGGCTTCCTCCGGGCTACAAGGTCCGGGACTGATAAGCAATTTTTCGGGTTGAAGTGCAGCAATTTCCTTAATGCTGACTTCATCATTCCGGAACACACGTACTTCTGCTCCTAAGATGCCCAAGTATTGCACCAAATTGTAGGTAAAACTGTCATAATTATCTATAACCAGAATCATGTTGTTACCTCCTGATAGGCTTTTGCTAAGGCCAGCGCTTTTAACATCCCCCGGGCTTTATTCTGACATTCCTCATGCTCTTTTTGCGGATCGGAATCGGCCACAATCCCTGCCCCTGCCTGAACATAAGCCCCATCTTTTTGGAGAAGCACCGTTCGGATTGTAATGCATGAATCTACGTTTCCATCAAAACCAAAATAGCCTACCGCTCCACCATAACTCCCTCTGCGTTCCTCTTCCAGTTCCGCGATGATGTTCATCGCTCGAATTTTAGGAGCCCCCGTAAGGGTGCCGGCTGGAAACGTTGCTCGCATTAAGTCATAGGCTGACTTATCCTCAGACAATCTTCCTGTAACATCAGAAACAATATGCATCACATGACTGTATCGCTCGATGATCATAAAGTCAGCGACCTCCACACTACCCCAGTCACAGACCCGACCGATATCATTTCTCGCCAAATCTACCAACATAACATGTTCCGCCCGTTCTTTAGGATCCGCCAACAATTCTTCTTCCAATTGCTGGTCAACTTCGGGCGTGCCCCCCCGAGGTCTGGTACCTGCAATAGGGCGTATTTGTACCCGCCTATCTTCACTCCTTACATGTATTTCTGGAGAAGAACCGATCAGTTTTTGACCACCCATTTCCAAACAAAATAAATAGGGCGATGGGTTGATGTACCTTAACGCCCGGTATACAGCCAAGGCATCATATGCCCCCATGGACTCAAACCGCTGGGATAAAACCACCTGAATAATATCCCCTGCCTTAATATATTCTTTGGCGCGCTCAACGCCTTTCAAATAAGCACCATGTTCGGTGTTGGAAGTAACCGGTAAAGGGGCATGAGGAGGGCTTGCAGGTATATGTCTTAGCGGCAAGGCAGTTGCCAATTGATCCAGTCGTTCGGTTAAGGTATCTTTTGCTTTTTGATAGGTAGCTTCTAGGTCCCCTTCGATAAATGCATTTACCACCAAGGTTATGGTATGTCGAACCCGATCAAAGACATACACCGTATCAAAAATACCATAGACCAACTCAGGCGTATCAAGCCCCGGGTTCGGGTTAAGGGTAACTTTATCAAAACCCGCTACGCAATCATACCCCAAATACCCTACCGCTCCGCCTACAAAACGAGGACATTCGGGGTAATGAACAGGCTTAAATCGTGACATTCGCTCTTCCACAACCTGAAGAGGCTCCACCTTTTTTTTCACCTCAACAGCGCCATCCTTACTGGTTAACGTTACCGTGCCCTGATGAGCCACAATCAGTTCTATAGGATCAAGACCCAACATAGAGTAACGTCCGACCTGCTCACCCCCCTCTACACTTTCAAAAATAAAAGTGTTTTCTGATTGGGTTCTCAATAGCGCATAAAGCCCTACCGGGGTATATTGATCTGCCAAAACTTCACAGCTCAGCGGAATCAAATTCCCTTGTTGTGCATATTCCTTAAACTCGTTTAGGCTGGGACGAATATTCATGTAAAAGCAGTTCTCTTAACGTACGTGAAAAACGAAGGTTTGGGGTAGCTCATGGTTAAGGGTCCAAATTTTCCAAAGAAAGGGTATCAAAATTCAGTTTACGATAATAACAATTTCTAGGCTCTCCTTTTCGGTTTTTCGTATGGCAGATATTGCCCCTACGTGGCCGCACAATGTAAAGCAAAGAGTTTTGCTCGCAGTTTACTCGTATTTCCACAATTTCAAAAGTCTCACCCGAGGTTTTTCCTTTTTCCCAAAGTTCTTTTCGAGAGGTACTCCAAAAAGTAGCATTCCCAGATTTAATCGTATGCAACATAGCTTGCTCATTCACATATGCGATTAAAATCACTTCTTGGGTGTCGGCATGTTGTACGGCCACCGGAATGATACCACGGGACTGGGCAACTGCTTTTTCCAGTTTATCAAAATCAAGTTCTAGGGTTGTTCCTTCTTCCAATTCTTTACTCATAATCTTACGGGTATTCCATTTGTTTTCATATGTTCTTTTACTTGCTGGATGCTAAACGTACCAAAGTGAAAAATGGAAGCCGCCAATACCGCATCCGCTTGTCCCTTTGTCACCGCATCGCATAAATGATCCAGAGTGCCTGCTCCACCGGAAGCAATCACCGGAATACTGACCGCTGATGAAACGGCAGCGGTTAACGCCAAATCATATCCGTCCTTAGTACCATCTGCATCCATACTGGTCAATAAAATTTCACCGGCGCCTCGCGCTTCCACCTCGCGAGCCCACGCCACGGCATCGCGCTCGGTAGGTTTTCTTCCACCATGAGTAAACACCGTCCATCCAGACAACGTCTCATGGCGGCGCGCATCTATCGCCACGACAATGCACTGACTCCCAAACGCTTTTGAAGCTTCGTCAATAATATCGGGATTAAAAACCGCCGCTGTGTTTACCGATATTTTATCCGCCCCGGCTTCCAACATCCTCCGAACATCGTCAACTTCACGAATCCCCCCCCCAACAGTAAGAGGCATAAAAATCTCACGGGCCACCTGTCGCACCACATCCACCATGGTATTGCGCTCATCACTGGAAGCGGTAATATCTAAAAACGTCAACTCATCCGCCCCTTGCTCCTCGTAAACCCGTGCACAATCCACAGGATCACCCGCATCAATCAGGTTTACAAAATTGACCCCTTTAACGACCCTACCGTCAGCCACATCCAAACACGGAATAATTCGTTTTGTTAACATGGCTTCCTAAAACTAAAGCCAAAACAAGAATGCAAGTAAAACCTCTTACCGGTCTTCAAAACTTAAAAAAACAAAACCGATACCCTATGAACCCAACATCAAGACCTTCCCCTCTCTTCTTAATCCCCTTCCTTTGACCTACTTTCAGCAAACGCAACTTATCAGCGCCACTCTTTTTTTTGGGGGGATAACAAAGATAGCAGGTTTGTCTAGTCAACGCTTTACATGCTTACAGCCCCCTACCCCCTTGCTCCCTCCTCCCTTTTTGCCAGAACACTTTTCTGGCCAGTACCGTGTTTCCCTGCCCTTAGAGGCTTTCCCCTTGACATGGCAGGTCGCTTTGAACATGGGGTATGCACGATGGTTTATTTTGACTCACACCTTCATTTTGATACCTTTATAGAAAAGGAAGAGGTCGCACCGTTGATGGAACGTGCCCTAGATACTCAGGTAACCCGCATGGTTGCCATTGGAGGATCTGATGAGGCGAATGAACGTGCCCTCACCATGGTTGAACACTATCCCGACCATATTCGAGCCACCGCTGGATTTGATCGGGATATGGCAGGAAAGCCCATAGATGAACGTCTTTTACGAGACTATCTTTGTAAAGATTCGGTAGTTGCCATTGGTGAGACGGGACTCGATTATCACTACAGTAAAGATACCGCAAAGGAACAACAACTCCTTTTCGAGCGCCATCTGGAACTGGCGCTTAGCTTTCAAAAACCCGTGGTTATCCATAATCGCGAGTCCGATGAAGACATGCTGTCTTTGCTACGTGATTATGTGAAATCGTGGAAAGGTTCTGGTGCTCCGGCTGTACTGCATTGTTTTACAGGGAATAAAATCATGGCTAAAAAGCTGTTAGACTTGGGGCTAATGATCAGTTTTAGTGGTATTGTTACCTTTAAAAGTGCTACTGAAATTCAGGAAGCAGCCCAATATGTTCCTGAAGACCGTTTGCTGATTGAAACAGACGCTCCTTATTTGGCTCCCGTACCCCACCGCGGAAAAATAAATGAACCAGCCAAGGTTGTCCATGTAGCAGAGCAATTGGCTTCCTTACGCAATTGTACCCTAGAGGAAATCGCACAATGTACCTTTACAAACGCAAGCCGCTTTTTTAATTGGACATCATTATGAGCTTAAAACCATTTGCTTTTGGTATCGATTTTGGGGGGACCTCTACAAAAATTGGATTGGTTGACCGGGATGGGTATATCTGTGATAGACAGATCATAGATACCCAGGAAGTCGCCTCCCCTGCGGAGTGGATTGAACGGATTGAAAAAACCCTGCGAGCCCTATTAACCAGAAACGATACCACCCTAGAAGAACTAGCTGGTATTGGGGTGGGTTGTCCTGGTTTTATAAACCATCAGATAGGTATGGTCTTGCAACTTCCCAATGTTCCTGGTTGGGAAAACATTGAACTAGGTCATGAACTGTTTGAGCGGTTTCATGTCCCCGTGTTTATCGATAACGATGTCAATGCCATGGCCAATGGGGAATGTTCATTTGGCGCCGGGAAATATTACCAATATGCCGTATGCATCACCTTAGGCACAGGCGTGGGAGGTGCGATTTTGTTAGACGATAAAATTTATCGGGGGGCCCACAGTTTGGCAGGAGAGATTGGTCATACCTCCATAGAAATGGATGGCGTTCGCTCTCCCATGGGGATCGGGGGCATCGAGCAATATATTGGAAATCAGAAAATTGCCCGTCGTGCCAAAGAAGCTATTTTGGCGGGTCAGGTGTCTCCGATATTGACCCTTGCAGGAGGAAATGTTGACAACATCACCCCAAAGCATATTGCCGAAGCTGCTGAACAAGGAGACTCCCTCGGAAAAGACATTTTTGATTTTGTGGGTAAATGCCTCGCCACAAGTTTGTCTTCGATTGCGTACCTTATTCAACCCCAGGTTTTTATTATTGGAGGTGGCGTTTCTTTAAGCGGTGCCGTGTTATTTGACCCGTTAAAAAAACATTTAGCAGAACGCCTTCATCCCACCTTTTTAAATCAACTGGATATCCTCCCTGCCGAGCTAGGCAACGATGCAGGTATGATCGGCTGTGCGGCTATGGTCTTTAAGGAAAGTTATTAATCTTACAAAACACACTACCAGAACCCAGGGTCATTAGGACTTATTAGGGTCAGCAAACGCGGACTCACATTCCAGCGAACGTCTTCTTCGGACCTTACGCTCACCGTTTTTTTATTTAATCGGATCACCACGCCTTTAACCAACACCCCATCTTTCGTATAAAAAGAAACTCGGTCACCTTTAGAAAAGGTCGCCATGTCAGAAAACGTTTTCGCCTGAGAAATCAATTTTAGGCGTTCCACAATGAGCCTATTGAGAAACAAGAGGTCTTCCTCGTCCAGCCCTTTAATGGCCTCTGTTGCAGATAATTTATCGGTTATTTTAACGCTACCGGGTTTCATGACAGGGTTGTTGGTATGACTTTAAGGATTTTTACTGTCAAGCTCATGACAAGAAAAGAGTTAGCAATACATCATCTTCTTGACTAAATATCCGTAACGGGGTATGGAAACATTATGTCACATGAAGTTTGGAAAGAATTTGATGAGAATTGGGTCTCACACAGTGCGGCTCATTATTTAATGGCGATTCACGAACTGCTAGAAGAGCAAGGTTATGCACGCGTGACCGATATTGCTCGTCGTTTAAATATCACCCGTGGAAGTTGCTCTATTAGTTTGAAGCCTCTGAAAAAACGAGGCTTGGTGTTGGAAGACGATAACCGACATTTGAAACTTTCTGATGAAGGGCAGCGCATAGCTCAGGTTATTGAACGGAATGATGAATTGTTAGAAACGTTTTTTCATCAAGTACTGGGTATAGAACAAGAGCAAGCGGAAATAGACGCCTGCAAAATGGAGCATTTGTTGAGCATAGACACGTCTATCCGACTAGCTCAATTTATGGAAATTTGGCAACAACACCCTGATTGGGAAAAGAAGGTTAGAACCGTCCTTAAAAAGGAAGGAACATGTGATCACAATTCCGAGAGTTGCACGTTCTGCAAAACGCAGTGTGTAAAGATCGAGACCTCTTAAATGCGCTTACCTATTCATGACCTCGAAGCCTCCTTTCATGATGCACTAGATCAGGGCAACCCCATTGTTTTAAAAGCCCCCACGGGTTCTGGAAAATCTACGATGGTGCCGCAATTTTTAGCGGACCATTCCTCTTGTCAAGAAGGTATGATTCTTGTGCTACAACCACGACGCATGGCTGCACGCTTGCTTGCTGGTTTTGTAGCCCGGTTACGCAAGGGCAAGGTAGGGGAAGAAGTGGGTTATCAAATTCGTATGGAGCGAAAAGCTTCCGAAGCCACCCGAATTTTGTTTATTACCGAAGGGATACTCACACGTATGATGTTGAAAAACCCCATGTTGAAAGGGGTTGCTGCCGTCGTCCTAGATGAGTTTCATGAACGTAGCCTGAACGTAGATCTAGCGTTAGCCTTGGTAAAAAAAAGACTCGAAATTCGTTCTGATTTACAACTGGTTGTGATGTCCGCCACCGTGCATACAGAAGCCTTACAACGCTATCTACCTCACAGCACTTTATTAGAATCAGAGGGGCGCACCTATCCTGTGGATTGTCATTATCTCCCCTTTAGTCAAAAGCAAAAACCGGTATGGGAACAAGTGGTGTCTGTGCTTCCTGAAGTCAGGAACTTACAACCAGAGGGCAATATCTTGGTTTTTATGCCTGGCGCCTATGAAATTCGGCGGACGGTTGAGTCTTTGAAGCGAAGCGTCCGAGATATGCAGGTATGTGTACTGCATGGAGAAATGCCCGTTGCGGAGCAAGATGCCGCCATCGCATCGGATGGCCCTCCGCGTATCATCGTTTCTACCAATGTGGCAGAGACTTCGTTAACCATCCCTGGGATTAGGGCGGTCATAGACTCCGGGCTGGTTAGAGAATCGGGCTACGATCCTCATCGTGGAATCAACACACTCCGAATTGAGCGCATCAGCAAGGCTTCAGCAGATCAGCGCATGGGGCGGGCGGGACGTACGGCCCCCGGTACCTGTTTCCGATTGTGGACCTCATCCGAACATAACCGATTATCCGAATATAGTGTGCCTGAAATACATCGCGTAGATTTGTCGGAAACGTTAATGCTGTTGGCTGAACTAGGGGAATCCGACCCCATTGCATTTCCTTGGTTTGAATCTCCGAACCCGCAACAACTTTTCGAAGCAACCACCGTTTTACGAGACTTGGGAGTCCTTAAGTCCGATCAATTTGCACTTACTGGTTTGGGTAAATATATGGTCTCTTTTCCAACCCACCCCCGCTATAGTCGCATGTTTATTGAGGCCGAAAGACTCGACTGTGTGAACGAAGCCTGCCTCGTTGCCGCATTTGGTCAGGCTCGGTCCATCATCAGTCGAAAAGAAGCTCCTCCAATCCACCGGTTGGAGGGGAATGAACAATCCGACTTTGATCTACTGATAACCCTTTTTTCCGCAGCAAAAGCCAACGACTTTCGTGTTCCGGAATGCAAAGCATTAGGGGTTCATGCCCAACAAGCGCGACTTGTAGATCAAGCTTACCGACAATTTGTCAAACTGGCAAAACAGACTGGGCTTACTGTTTTGAACTACCCTTGCAACCCGACGTCTTTATACAAAGCCATCCTTTCCGGTTTTGCCGACCGGGTTGCTTTACGTACCGCTAGCGCAAGCAAACGGTTTCGCTTGGTGCATGGACGCCATGCCGAATTGGGCAAACAGTGTATTCTAAAAAAAGCGTCGCTGGTGGTGTCCACAGAATTGGATGAAATTGAAACCCAAAAAGGCGAGTCGAAAAACCTCATGAACTTGGTCACCATGATCGAAGAGGAATGGTTGGAAGAACTTTTCCCGGATAGTTTTATCAACCAGGAAACCCTAGCTTATGACGCTAAGCAACGTCGAATTGTGAACCGAGCCGAACGATGTTACCGTGACCTTGTATTGTTTTCTCGAGAACAAGACGCGCTTCCTGGGGATCAAACCTCCCAGCTGCTCGCCCAAGCTATTTTGGAAAACAAACTGGTACTAAAGCAATGGGATGCCTCCGTCGAAAATTGGTTGATACGGTTGAACTTACTAGCTAGGGAGCTTGCCGACTGGGGGTTCGCCCCGTTCACAGAAGAAGACCGCTTGGGTGTAGTAGAACTTATGTGCGAAGGGGCCACCCGATATAAACAAGTCAAAGATAAACCTGTTTGGCCCCTATTAAAAGAATGGGTTACTCCAGAACGATTTCATGCCGTAGATGAGTTGGCGCCCACCCGTATTTCCCTTCCGAATGGGCGCACCGGTAAACTTTCTTATTCCGAAGACGCCCCCCCCACCCTATCCATGCGCTTGCAGGATTTATATGACCTTAGCTCCCCCCTAAGCATTGCCCAAGGACATATTCCCTTACGGATTGAGTTTTTGGCACCCAATTTCCGACCTGTACATCGTACCGATAACCCCCGTCATTTTTGGGAGGAAGTCTATCCTCAAGTCAAAAAAGACCTTAAAGGTCGTTACCCAAAACACGAATGGCGCTAGCCCTGGTACTATGCCCTATTTGGGGTTAGTAATGAAGCAACTTAGACCGTTCGCTCTCGGGTAAAAAATCAAACAGTACGGGTTCCATGGAATAGCTGGCTCTCCCTTTGCTAAGGGAACGCAAGGTGGTTGAATACCCAAACAGCTCCGCCAAGGGCACTAGGGCTTGGATCACTTGGATTTTATCACGCGCCACCATCTCTTTTATTTTGCCTCGTCGACTATTGATGTCCCCCATCACTTCGCCCATGTGTTCTTCAGGGGTGAGGACTTCTATTTCCATAATGGGTTCTAGCATAGCGGGTTTTCCTGCCTGTATCGCTTCTCTAAAACACATGACCGCAGCACTATGAAAAGCGGTATCCGATGATGCTTCATGTTCGGTCTCGGCTTCTAACAAAGTCACCTTCACATCTACGGTGGGATAACTTCCTAATACCCCCGTAGTGAGTCCATCCCGTATACCAGAACGAATCGCTTCTTGATATTCTTCGGGCAGTTCTATCTTGGACAAACTTACGTCAATCTGATTTCCACTACCTCTGGTTAAGGGTTCAACTTTTAGACGGACACGTGCATAGTGTTTTTGTCCCCCTAATTCACGATCAAAAACATGTTCTGCTTCTGCCGACTGGGTAACCGTTTCGCGATAGGCGACCATGGGTTTGCCGGCATTGGCTTGCACTTTATGTTCCCGGAAAAGGCGGTCTTTGATAATTTCCAGGTGTAGTTCTCCCATACCTTGAATAATTTTTTGCCCGGTATCAGGATTGGTATGAACCCGAAAAGTGGGATCTTCATCCGATAAAATGGCCAAGGCTTCTTCCAACTTATCTTTATCGGCTTGTGCTTTGGGCTCAACAGACATACTGATAACCGGTTCAGGAAACTCAATGCTCATCAGTTGGATTGGTTTGGTATGATCACACAAAGAATCCCCCGTCGTGGTTTCTTTGAGCCCGACCAAGCCCCCAATTTCACCGGCATGTAAATCGTCCACATCTTCTTGGTGGTTGGCATGCAGTTTTAGAATCCGCATCACCCGTTCTTTTTGCCCCGTGCGGCAATTAAATACCTGCATTCCTTTTTTAAGCACTCCCGAGTACATGCGAATAAAACAGAGTTTTCCATAAAACGGGTCGTGAGCAACTTTAAATGCAAGCCCACTCATGGATTCAAAATCGCTGGTTTCTCGACTTATTTTATCCTGGGTTTTGGGGTGGATTCCTTGAACTGGGGGCACATCTAATGGGCTTGGTAGATAATCAATAACCGCATCCATGAGCGGTTGTACTCCTTTATTTTTGAGGGACGAGCCACAAAGAACCGGTATCATTTTACCACTTAGGGTGGCTTTTCGTATGCCTTTTTTTAATATAGACTCGTCCACATGTCCTTCAAAATAAGCTTCCATTAGTGCTTCATCTTCTTCAGCAACCGCCTCAATGAGGTTTAGACGTTTTGCCTCCGCTTCTTTTTGTAACGGGTCGGGTATATCAGATATAGAAACCTGCTTACCTTGTTCAACGCCTTCAAAACGATAGGCCTTCATGGTGACCAAATCAATGCACCCTTCAAACAAGTCTTCTTGTCCGATGGGGAGTTGAATGGGTACCGGGTTTACGCCCAACTTAAGTTTAATATCTTCTACAACCCGATGGAAATCGGCTCCTTGGCGGTCCATTTTGTTGATGAATGCAAGACAAGGTATGGTATACTTATTAGCCTGATGCCACACGGTTTCAGACTGGGGTTGCACCCCCGCCACACCACAAAATACACCAACGGCACCGTCCAATACCCGCAGAGAGCGTTCAACCTCTACTGTAAAGTCAACATGCCCTGGGGTATCAATAATGTTAATTTGGCACTCTTTCCAATGGCACGTGGTCGCTGCGCTGGTGATGGTAATGCCACGTTCTCGCTCTTGCTCCATCCAATCCATGGTTGCGGTACCTTCATGGACTTCGCCAATTTTATGCACTTTACCACTGAAAAACAAAATGCGCTCGGTGGTGGTAGTTTTTCCAGCATCAATATGAGCCATAATGCCAATGTTCCGCAACTGAGCTAAGTCTATCGTACGGGTTTCTTTCTGAACCTTTTTTCCTTTTTTAGCCATATCATTTCCTGTGTTAGGTCCCGAATAGCAATTGTTTTTTTTTGTCTTGTCAACTTGCTTTTGTGTCAACTAAGCACCCTGACCTATGGTATTGTACTCTATAAGGTCTAAAACGTATCTTTACGTTTTAAGTGCCGTTCTGATTTGTTGGACTGCCAACCTGCCCTTGTCCTTGTTACAAGGTGTGGCATGGACACGTATGTTTGTTTCGTTTCAGGAAGAAAGCAGTATATCCGTCGCACTGGAACGGACCTTCAACGGAGAAGAACCCTGCCCTATGTGTTGTGCCATTCAAGAATGGAACCAGGCCATGCCTTCTGACACCCTATCGGTGTGTACCCCATCTTCTCCTAACCACTATGTTTCACTTTCTAAACCCGTTATTTTGTTTAAACCTTCTTTTTCTATTTTTGGAACTCCTACAGAGGAGCTTTCCTATACCCCCCTTTTCTATGAGGTTTACCGTCCTCCTTCATAACGTATATTCTGGTTCTCATTATCATTTGGGCACGACAGCCCGATTCTACTAGAAAACATACTTATAAACACATATTATCATGAAAAAAGGACTCTATATCTGCCTCGTGCTGGGCAGTATAATATCAAATGCACAAGAAACAGAAACGAAGACCTGTCATCTAACACCGCTCCCTGCTCCCATTGGGATCATGGGCGATCATCTACATAAGCCTGGAGAGTATATGATTTCATATCGCTACATGTTTATGAAAATGGATGGTCTTAGAGAGGGCACAGATCGTCTTAGTAATCAAGAGGTATTTGATCAAGGGTATATGGTCGCCCCGACAGACATGGAAATGCATATGCATATGTTGGGTCTAATGTTTGCCCCTATAGACAAGGTTACCCTGATGGTGATGACCCATTATGGTGAAAAAGAAATGGGGCACGTATCACGTCCCAACTCCATGGCAGAACAACGTAACGGTTCTTCATTTGACATGAATACCGAAGGTTGGGGAGATACCACCGTATCGGGTCTTTTTCACCTCTGGAGTAACCAGGTTTTTCGGGTGCATGGCCAACTGGGTTTAAACATTCCCACAGGCGAAATTACGGAGAGAGCATACCCTATGCACTTTAGTAGTGGAACTTGGGATATACTACCCGCATTGACCTTGCGTTGGGACGGGGACTCTCTATCCGGTGGCGCTCAGCTTAAGGGACGTATTCATCTAGATGAAAACGATGAAGGGTTTACCTATGGCGATGAAATTTCCTTAACGCCGTGGGTGGGAATGCCCTTATCTAGCGCTTGGAGCGTGACGACCCGGTTATTACTAGAGTGGAAAGATAAGGTATCGGGTCAAGACCGTCGTTTTCAGCCCCCGTTTATGGCACCTCCCATGGATCCGGAAAACACCGGGGGGTTATGGGTTGAGGCAGGATTGGGATTGAGCGTGAAGATTGCCCCTGGTAATCGCTTATCGGCTGAAGGATTATTACCCTTGTATCAGGATCTTAATGGTCCCCAGCACCAACGGGATTATGGTTTTGTTGTAGGCTGGCAGGCTTCATTCTAAAGAAAACTCCATGAAACAGCCCCAGTCTCTCTCAGAGAGGCTGGGGTTTTTTACATGCTTATTTTAACCTAACGCGTTTAAAACTTCTGCTGGGGAACATGTTGCTGTTCCTAATTTAGCTACGACAACACCGGCCGCATAATTGGATAAGGTCGCCGCTTCTAAGGGTGTCGCACCGGAAGCAAGGGCTAACATACAGGTAGCAATCACGGTGTCACCTGCCCCACTTACATCAAAAACCTCTCGCGCTTGCGTAGGTACCAACAGAGGTTCATCCTCTGCAAAAATCATCATCCCATCGGCGCCAAGGGTCAGCATTAAAAAATCGGGTTCCCACATTTTTCTAAGGCGAGTTCCTGCTTCTAGGAGGCTTTCTTTGCCACGGTCGGCGATAGAAGCGATGGTAAACGTTTCTTTGCGATTGGGCGTAGCAAAGGTAATGCCTTTAACATCCAAAGCATGATTGTCTTTGGGATCATACCCCGTAGGAATTCCTTTCTTTTTGGCGGTATGCAATAAGGTATTTACGGAACCTTGTGTGATGGTATCCTTGCCATAATCTTCAATAATTGCGCCCGTTGCAGCGTGCACAACATGATTTAAACGCTCTAAAAAGGCGTCAGACTCTACAAGCTGGCTAAAGCCCATTCGTTCACGATCCACCCTGCAGACTTGTTGCTGGTCCGCAACAACTCTTGTTTTCACAATCGTGGGCAAGGTTTCTGAACGAAAGACCCCTTCGGTGCCAACACCATAACTATTTAATGACCCTAACAGTTCATTCCCAAAGTTATCCGTACCAATAACACCACACAAGTTTGCTCTCCCCCCCAAAGCCACGATATTCATAGCGACATTACAAGCCCCTCCAGGTACATGTTTGTCTTGTTCCACATTGATTACAGGAACCGGTGCTTCCGGAGAGATTCTATCCACGTTGCCATAAACATACCGATCAAGCATCAAATCGCCGAACACAGCGATGCGCTGTTCGGAAAACGAGTTTAACAGTTCTTCTACCCGCGTTCTATTCATCTTCATATCTTAACCATGAATAAAAATAAAGGGCAGGTCAATGGTCTTGCGTCCAGAAATCATCATACCCTCCTTCGACTTCTGTAAGAAATAATTTGACGTTGGCAAAGGGAAGGTCAACGTTCATCTTCGTCATCAATTGTCTTTGGTCATCCGAAATCCAAACTGTCATTTTCCCTTTTTTAACGAAAAGCCCCTCGAAAGAGGCTTCCGGTTCAAAACGTAGACTCTTGATTTTTCCAAACTGTTTTAGTTTTACTTTCTCATATCCCTTGGAATGGATAAAAACGTCATAGATTTTCGTGTCAGAAAGCACTTGGTCAACATAGTTTGTGTTGGGTTTAAAATCAAAACCACGTGCCCAAAATAAGTATCCCAGCATGTCGCGAATATTCGGGGTAATGGGAATTTCTTTTTCCGTATTTTTACGGAGTGACTTCCAATGTGCTATCCCAGAATCATAGTCAAACCAAGTTTCCTGATTGCGGTGGGTTTTGCCTTGGTTCATTAACTTCCGAAAACGAACGGGCAACAACGTATCCGGGTCCAACCAGGTTTCCATCTCATCTTCTACCGGATAAATGGTGGAAATAAACGCATTAGATTTATTTTTCACTTTAATGGCGGCTAGGGATTTCCCATCATGCTCAACCCACTCTGTTTTTATTTCTGCAGAAGCCACGGGAATAAATCCCCAATACACTTTATACAACAAACGTTCACCCATGGGAAAGGGTAACGAAGACAACCTGTTTGTTTCGGTTTGGGCAACACCGCTAAGTGCCCCAACCATCATCCATAACATCAACCCGTTGATCACTTTATTTTTCATACCTGCTTTAGATTACGTTTACCTATGATTTGCTCAAATGAATTAATTGAAGCGCCATCATATCCAGTTGTAATTTAACCGGCAAAGACTGGGATAGCAACTGTATATGCAAGGTAGCCGCCACTTTCATAAGCCGTTGAAGCGATTGGAGTTTAAACCGTTGAGATTGTTGAGCCAGTACCCCTTGTCTAAAGGGGTGCATCGTTTTAGGGTTTGCCTTCCCAAGCAGCAATAACTGTTCCTCGATTTCGGGCCCTGCGTGCCAACGAACTTTTGTAAATCGCCCAGAACCTTCAGGTACAGCCCATCCATTTCTAAGGCAAATTTTCATCGCCATCAACTCCCGTAACCGTTGCCTTAACATCATCATGATCCCTACAGGTGCTTCGTTATGGGCAACAAGACGTTCAATAATCTTCAACGCTTCTGGCAAGTGTTGTTCTCCAACAGCATCAGCCAAATCCCATATGGCAGATTCACGAGTGGGCACGACAATAGCCCGGATGTCATTTATCTCCGGCTTACGTCCATCCAAATACGTAGCCAGCTTAACGGTTTCTTGCTCTAGAAGACCTATTTGAGTTCCCGCACGCTCCACAAAGGCTTCCAAAATAGTATTTTCCACAGGCAAGCCCTGCTCTTCAAAAAAAGCGCGGGCATGGTTTCGGGCATATTCCTCTAACTGATAAGCTTTTTCAGGACGATCATACACATGTATGGTACCCTCTTCCTTTATCCACTTAAAAAAACGACTGCGACGATCAACCTGCTTTGCGGTGAGAATCAACCTGTTATCACCCAAACCCGTATCCGTCAAGGAAGCTTGAGCTACTGCTAGTGCCTCTTTTGTTTCCGACGTAGCACCTGACAAAAAGGTCGCGTCCCTGACCCACACAATTTTGGATGAGCTAAACAAATCCCCTTGTTGAAGTTCTTGTACGATACCCCGAATTACATCAGGGTGCTGGCTAGAAGGCACATCTCCATCTATTTCTCTAACTTCAGGTCCATTGGGTTGTCCCTTTCCCCAAGACGTTAAACAGGTAGCCACTTCTTTTGACGCAAGATATTCATCTGTGCCATAGATCAAAACCAAGGTAGACTGATCAAAACTCATCCAACATAACCAAGTAGAACCTAAAAAATTAGTCCAGTATAAATGAAATAGATTTATTTTATGGGTTGCCATCTGACAAATTTCGATTACCGTTTACCCAATGATAACGAATCAAACAGGAGTACTAAAAATGATTAAAGCGATGCGATACATGATACTTGGAGCGGGCTTAATGATGCTTGGCGCATGCAGTACCACGCAATCCACAGAAACCGGTGTGGAAGATCAATCCGGAGATTCAGGCATGATTGAAATCGAATCAACGGTTTTCGATGCTGTTCAGTATGATCGAAGTACAGACACACTCACCCTGCTTTTTGATAGTGGTACCACCTTTGAATTCTACGATGTCCCACAAAAAACATTTGATGAATTTATGGAAGCACGCCACAAAGGGGCTTATTACCACGGAAACATTCGAAAAGATTATAAAAGCAAACGCATACCTACCCCATCACCTTCAGAATAGGGAAGGTATTCTGGGCAGATCGAACGACAACCAACAATGGAACCCGGTCTCTATATTGTTGGAACGCCCATTGGAAATTTAGAGGATATCACCTTACGTGCTCTTCGAGTACTTAAGGAGTCTGACTATATCCTATGTGAAGATACCCGTCATAGTCGCAAATTGCTGTCCCACTATGATATAAAAACACCTTGCCACAGTTATCACAAGTTTAATGAAGCAAAACAAAGTGAATCGTGGATTAAAATTTTACAAGAAGGGCATACCGTTTCTCTTATCTCGGATGCAGGCATGCCTGGTATTTCAGATCCTGGTGCTCGGATCGTTCAAGCCTGCCATGAAAAAAAAATCCCCCTATTTAGTGTCCCCGGACCTAGTGCTCTTTCGGCAGCCATTAGTTTATGTGGATGGGAAGGATCAAAGATGGAATTTATCGGCTTTCTTCCACCGAAGTCTGCCGCACGAAAACGGTTTTTTGCTTCCATACAAGAAAAAGAAATACCTGTGGTGTTGTTTGAGTCTCCCCACCGCATTCGAAAACTACTAGAAGAAGCCGCCCTATTGTTGCCCGACAGAACCTTTTTTCTCGCTAGAGAATTAACAAAAAAATTCGAAGAATGTACCAAAGGTACTCCCCAACAGATCCTGACTCATTACGGTACAAGGACCATTAAGGGAGAAATGGTGGTCATCATTGGTCCAACATAATTCAAGAACGTGGACCTAACAATTCGATCTTATATCCATCTGGGTCTTCCACGAAGGCAAGGATCGTAGTGCCGTGTTTCATGGGACCAGCCTCGCGGGTTACCTGTCCACCCCGCGCTTTCACTTTATCACACGCCGCGTACACATCTTCGGTTTCGATTGCAATATGGCCATATCCAGTACCCAAGTCATACGAATGCTCACCCCAATTGTAGGTAAGTTCCAGTACCGCTTGTTCTGTTTCCGGACCATAGCCCAAAAAAGCGAGGGTAAATTTACCGTCGGGATAGTCTTTTTTCCGCAGCAACTTCATATCTAGTACTTCTGTGTAAAAAGAAATACTACGATCTAAATCCGAAACACGTAACATGGTATGTAATATTCTCATAATCATTTTTACCTAGCCCCATAACCAAACTTCGTAAAGGATTTTATTGGCTAAAAGCAGATAAATTGGCTATGATGAAGATATGATACAAGACGTTATAGATCGGTTAGAGTCCCAATTAAAAGAAGCAAAACTTCAAAACCCAGAGCGACATCAAGAACTCCTTGCGTTGTTAACAGAACTAAAGGAAGAAATAAACCCCTTGGCAGAAAAAGAAGCTTCGCAAGCAGAAAGTATTGCGGGATTTACGCGTAGCTCTGTTCACGAGATTACAAGAGATGATCCCAGACCCAAACTCGCGGAGTTGTCCTTAGAGGCCCTACAAGAATCGGTCAGGGAGTTCGAAGCAACTCACCCTAGGTTGGTCAAAAGGGTGAATGCTGTTTGCACGATGTTATCCAACTTAGGGATATAAAAGTCTTCTTTTACAGAAGCGTTTACAGCTAAGGAACCCCACAAGGATTAAACGGGAAAAGCAAGCACAGGATTTTATTCCTGTGCTTCAGTTTCCTCTTCATCTTCTGTGTTCGCTTCTTCACCTTCAGCTGCTTTTCTTGCCGTACGAGGTACATGAACTGAAGCGAACATAATGTCACCATTCGTAACGATTTCGTATTTATCATCTACTTTGATGTCACGAATATATAAATGCTCTCCCATTTCTAAGTCGGAAATATCTACTTCGATGAAGTCATCTACTTCGGTAGGAAGACATTTAACTTCTATTACCCGAACATGTTGCTCGAGTGTTCCACCCAAAGAAACGCCTTTACTTTCACCAACGGTTTCCAAGGGAATTTCAAATAGTATCGCTTGTTTCAGATTTACTTTTTGAAAATCCACATGTAAAATTTCATCTTTTAGAGGGTGGTGCTGCACTTCCTTAATAAGCACTTTTCCTTCTGCTTTCCCATCAATTTTCAGTTCTACCAATAGGTTCTCACTCGCAAAATGACTTAGGGTTTGTTTAAAATCGTGTTCATTTAATTGAATTTGTACTGCGAGTTTTCCTTCGCCATACACCACTCCGGGTACGACCCCTTCTTTACGAGATCTACGTGCTTCCGCGGTACCTTTTGTTTCTCTTTTTTCGACGTCTATACTGATGGTTTCTTCTGTTGTACTCATACCCTATTCTCCTAATACCCTTCTTTAATCCCTCACCCGGAACAAAGAAGTTACCGATTGATTGTTGTGAATTCTTAACATTGCTTGGCCAAGTAAGTTGGCGATTGAAATTACTTTTAAATTAATACCTTCAGGTTGTTTAAAGGGAACGCTATCTGTGGTTATAAATTCTTGAATGGTAGAATTTTTTAATCGTTCTACCCCTTTGGGGGTCATTAAATTATGGGTAACGGCAGCACGTATCGAAGTTGCACCATGTTCTTTGAGTAAGTTAGCCGCCATACAGAGTGTACCAGCAGTAGAGGTCATGTCATCTACAATGATGCAATCACGACCTTCTACTTCACCAACAAGGTGTAGTCCCTGTACTTCATCGGCACTTACCCTACGTTTACCAATAAATGCTAATCCAGCACCCAACAAACGGGAGTATTTATCCGCACTTTTAATGCTACCTGGATCTGGGGCAACCAACACCGGATCTTTTAATTCCAGCTCTTTAAAATACTGTATCATTTCAGGATACGCATACAGATGATCTAGAGGAATATCAAAAAAGCCCTGAATTTGCTCAGAATGTAAATCTAGTGTAAGCATACGTGTGCAACCAGCCTGCACCAAGAGATTGGCTACTAGTTTTGCGGTTATAGGTACTCGTGGTTGATCTTTACGGTCTTGTCTCGCATATCCATAATAAGGGATAACTGCTGTAATTCGCGAAGCTGAAGCCCTGCGACATGCATCAATGATAATAAGCAATTCCATTAAATTATCATTTACTGGAGGACAAGTTGGTTGCAGAATAAACACATCTTGACCACGAACATTTTCTGTGATTTTTGCGAAACATTCTCCGTCAGGAAACACAGAAAGCTCTAAATCTGCTACGGGATGATCAAGCTCCTCAGCGATTTTGTCTGCTAATTGTCTATGGGCACTGCCACAAAGTATTTTCACGTTTACTACCTTTAAATCACAATTTGTTTCTTAGTTCATGTTGTAAGAAACATAAAAAAATGGTTGGCCCACGAGGATTTGAACCCCGACAAACTGGACCAAAACCAGTTGTGCTACCATTACACCATGGGCCAACCTGAAAAGTCTCATTGATGTATGTTTAATGAGCATTAGGTCAAGTACTGAAACGAATTTTTTTTGATTTTTTTGATATAAAAAAAAGCAACCTCCAGAAGAGGTTGCTTTTAGATTAGGGTGAATAGAATTTTCTATTCTATAACCCGTACACGGTAGAACCAATGTTCTTTGTCAAGGGGTACATTGTCCATGATGAATTCAGATACACCTTGGGCCGTTCCCCTGTAGATTTCCATCCATTCACGGTTGGCATCATCAATTTCATTAGACCTTTCTAATGCATAATTTTGATTGTCTACACTAGACCAGCTTACCCTCAACATGCCCGAAGGATCACGTTCAATGTGAGCTGCCAATACATCACCAACAGCACTGGGATCTGTGCCAGCGATATACTCTTCATAATTTGAATGTCCATCACCGTCATTATCCATAGCTGCACCATCGGCACCTGCATCACTGTAAGGATCCATGCCATATTGATCTTCCCACCAGTCTGGTAAACCATCGTTATCATCATCCCAATCCTCAATGTCTGGTGTACCATCCATATCGTTATCAGGTTTGGGTACTGTTTTATCCAAGAGCTGTAGATATTGCGCATGTTTTAAGTCATATGGATTTTCCCATAAACCGACCGTAATACCATTGGCAATAAGATCAGCACCAAGCATGTCACTCGCCCAAACCTCTTGAGTTGGGTTAGCAGAGAGGAGATCTCTAAGGTTATACATATGGGTGGGATCTATACCAAACCAGTTTTTGCCATTGTAATCTACATCCAAGACATAACTATCCCAACGGTTTGTACTTTCGGTGAAATCATTGTTCACAAAGACAAACACAACATCTTGCGTGGCTGCGCTCACACCTGGGGTTTCGAATTTGGCCATAGCCCAAATACGTTCATTG
Source organism: Cletocamptus dominicanus (assembly GCA_028565815.1). Classification (NCBI taxonomy): domain Eukaryota; kingdom Metazoa; phylum Arthropoda; class Copepoda; order Harpacticoida; family Cletodidae; genus Cletocamptus; species Cletocamptus dominicanus. The sequence goes on along the minus strand of JAOXNT010088773.1, from coordinate 19,707 downwards.
TAACCTCCACTGGTGGTCTCTAAGAAATAATCATTTCTGCCACGTAACGCTCTAGAAGACTCCCGCGCTTTACCAATACGTCCGTACAGATTTTGGAGATTCCAATCTCTGTTATCCCATACATTAGACATATCATTATAGCGTTTGAAGTTCGGTATAGATTTACCGAAATTCGTTTCATAACGGGTCCAATTGTTGTCGCTATTAAATACGTTATTTGAATAGGTATTCACATCGTTAAGTGCACCCGCTTCTTGGCCATACATGACCATTGGGCAACCTGGCATTGCAGATAGTGATGCATAGGCATACAACATCCGATAGGGTTCGTCACTAGGAAATACCTCATCATGACTGGTAATGTTTAACAACAAGGGAGAGTCATCAAACGCGGTTCTACGACTGCTGAACTCTCCTTGCATCAGAGAAGTTGAAGGATTCGCAGCAGGTCCTTCACCACCGCCATTAAAGGTTTGGTAGTTAAAGAACTGATCTCTCCAGGTAAACACCATATTTTCATTAAGAATATCAAAATGACGACTTGAACGGAATCCAACTCCATGACGCGTATTTCCATCCACAGTCCGAGATCCATCAAGTGATTCTGCCATAAACAAGAAGTTCCACTTACGCTGACGGGTTTTGTTGATGCAATACTCCCAGAATTGGTTGGGCAATCCTTGAGCAAAGTCACAACGTAAACCATCTATTCCTTTGTAGGTCGCCTCGGCTTTAGGTGTACCTTCAGGGCAACCGGTCAACGTTAACCAATATAATGGGTAGTAGGCAAAATATTCCCATACTTCCATCGTGTATTGATCATGTCCGTAGAACAGATCTCTTTCAGATAGATACTCATGGAAATGTTTACTGTTCCAATCACCAGAGGTACCTCCTTTAACCAAACAATCGTAGTTACCAAAGTACAGCTCACGAACATCGGTCCATTTACCGAAGTCAATACGATCAGGTGCAATAGCTATATCATTATTGTTGTTGCTCTGATACGTTGTCGCTGATTCACCAGGTGAACCTGCTTTGGCGAACCATTGAATACGAGCTTGGCGAATTTCATCGGACGCATTTAATCCGAACAGATCCGCACCACCTTGACCAATAATGCAATCAGGAGCACTGTGGTTAAACGTACCATCCATCATTACACCCACCCCTGCTTGGTCAAGTGCAGTTACAAAGGCTTGAAATTCTGCCATCGCATCTGCCTCTGTATTGTCATCTCCCAAAATAGGATTGACTTTCCAATAATCACGTACTGCGTAAGGACTACCTGGATCCCAAGGTTGGTTGGTTTCTGGGTTGTTGTCCCTGCCATCTATACCAATGGGATGTATAGGTTGTAGCCAAAGCATATTTACACCTAATGCCTTATAATGATCTACATTCAAACGATCAGGACGATCTGTATTTGCAATGTATAAATCTTCAAAGGTACTTCTACCTGCAAAGGTATCATCTGTAGCCTCAACAATGCTTGGATTTACCTCATAGATTGTGGTATCTAATACGGTACTTGGAGATACAATGATCGCCAAATCTCTACGGAGACAATTATCAGTATAATAGGTATACTCTGAACTTCCATTAATTTTATAACGGACAGTAGCTCGATATGCACCACACTTATCTACAGGAAGGCTCACTTCATATTTGCCACTGTTTAACGTCATAGGATATGCACGGAAGTATGCACTAGGATCATTTGCGGTCACCATATCCAAGTCATAATCCAACGTTGCAAAATCACGACGGTTGAGGTTAGAAATGAGTTCCACATCACTGACCGTATCTCCTGGTCCAAGGTTAGGTTGGAAGTAAAACTCTATGGATTGGCTCTCACCTGCCAACTCGTTAATGATAAACCGTCTGATGTTGTAGTTTGCATCCTGAACATCATTTACATCACCATTTACGGTCGTTTCAAACACGGGTTGACCTTTATCAAAATAACCATCTCCATCTTGGTCACGAATACTCTCTACACAGACCGGTAAGAGTTCCATCGTTTCAATACTATTACCCCCATCCCATACGCCAGGACCTTGAGAATTGATACCATCACCATCATTATCACCATAAGCTACGGCAGCTAGATAAATGGTATCAGGCACGTAACCAAAAACCTCAATTAGGTTTAGTTCACCTTCAAGCACATCTCCATTGTCACCCATGGCAACCTGTCCGAGAGTGCCACCATTGTCTATAGCATAATAGGCGTTTGGATAGGGGTCAGATTCTGCTACTAATTTCGGTTTAGTCGTTAGGTCGATCTTAACCGCCCCATCTTTACCCCAAGGTGCTGGCTGAGCATCACCATATTCATCGGTAATAAATAAGAAATGGTCGCTTGCGGTTGTATCTGCATTATGGGCTGACCATGTAGCTACATATAAACACTCATTTTGCACGGCAGCCAATATTTTCATATTGTTTCCGTAAACAATGTAGTTTGCACTATCTTCTAATCCATCCATATTGAAACAGGTCGTTCCATTTACACAGATACTCACTGGAATGTTCCAGTTTGCGCCTCCATTGTTATCAAAAATGGTACCTGTAGCTTGATCACGGAACCAAATGGCTATGGAAGTATCCGTTGTAGAGATATTTAAGGTATACTGCCATGTTCCTCCATTGTTATTCATGGTATAATAAGTAGGACTGCCACTATTGTTAATTTCAACCCCAACTTCAATGGGTGCAGCATTACTTAAAACACCTTCATTTGCTACATAGCTAATGGTAACAGATGAACCTTCACAATTATTGGGCATATTGGGAGACCAGCTAACTTGAGAAGGAATAGGGCCTCCGGTATCACAGGTATTTGGCTTGCTACTTCCATCATAGATATTGTAGAAAGCAGGATCACCATGCTCCAAGTATCCTTGCATGACTTCGCACAAGTTATTAAACCCATCACCATCCCAGTCTTCATCCCCGTCCCAGGTGCCATTATAGGTCGTATCATGGTTCATGGGGTTTAAACGGGTCCAATTTTCACCAAAGTTAGGAATATTATCATAACTATCATCCCCAGGGAGCGGTACATTGGGACCAGGGTTACTCCCGTCCAAGAAGTTGATAATTTCTATATCGTCAGGTATACCATCGCCATCGGAGTCGTACGCCAGGGTAGAGTTACCATATTGATTATACATGTTAAAGTTAACGGTTCTGGCAACAACTTGATAATTACCTGCACCGTCATCTAAAACTGCTTCGAAGAAGTGAACACCATTGATAAATGCACCGTAGAATTGTTTAGATTCTCCACCCATTTTATAGGCACCTGTGAAATACTGCTCCCAAGTACCGCCGTTGTCAGCAACATTATCCATCTCAAATCCGTCCCACAATAAAGTGATATTTTTATCACTATCTTTGGCACCTGATGTTTTAAAGAATGGCATATATTGGGTAGAACCTTCAGCATGATTTATGGTTAAGGTCCAACCCTGATCTACCACGGTGAAGTTACGTGATATCGTAGTGCTGTTAATTTGATTAGCAGGACTTCCTAAATCATATTCATGCGCTCTAATTTGAATGGTATGAGAACCTGCACCTAGCCCTTGTATGGCAAATTTCCATTTCCCTTTCATGACTTCATGTGCAGTTTGCCAACCAGTGCCATTCACATTAACTTCAATCCAACCTGCTGTTTTGTCATCATTGATTATTTCTATGACACGATCCCCATAAATGGTATCGCCATCGGGGAGGTTTACAGGATCTACGTCGGGACCAACACGATCTACATACACCACTTCCCTAAAGGTTTGAAATAATTCTGGATACCCAGATGGACGTTGATTAAACACCCGTCCTTGGATCACATGCAACCCCTCAGGAATGTTGGTTAAATCAGCGGTAAGACGCCAATGACCAGTTGCAATTTCAGTCGCATCATGGAAACCACCATTGATAATGCCATTGTTGTTGTGATACGTAGCGGTAGCATTAACCACCTCTCCTTGACCCCATTTTACCATCGCCCAATCAGCAACCCCACCAATAGGTTGCGTAAAGTGCACATCTATATCCGTCGTATTTCCAGTTATGCGTGTAACGGTACGAGGTTTATCACCATTGCCCAGTTGTCCGTCAGGAACAACCCAATCCATTTGGGTGGAGTTGGAAAAACGCAATGGGTCGCCGTCAGCTCCTGCGTTGTAAGGAGCGTAGCATACAAACCCTTGCCCATTCATTCCTGGTATGGTAATGGTTACTTGCCCACCAGAAACGGTGACATCGTTACCGTTGTTACCTGTGTAATCATGTAAAACAGTTCCGTCGGCAAAGGCAACATTTACCGTTCTGGTTTGATCGCCTCCCGAATCGTTTAATCCTACTAACAACAAGCCTTCAGGGCTGTTAGGATTGGTATCAAAATTCTTGTCATCAAAACGCTCATAAATATATACATCGCTATCGTCCCATCTTTTCCATTCTGAATAACGAGCAAATTGGTTGTGAATGTAAACCAAATTTGGAATGGGTGATCCACCCCAGTCATTTAATGCATTTTCATAGCCCTGCAACATCCAGCTTTTCCAACCGGTCCAATTTCCGTCAAAATTATTACCCGTAAAGAACACAATAGGTATACCCGCATGAGTTAGCGCATATGCATAGGCCAGCTCTTTTTTACCTATACTATCTTTATCGTGACTATGAACAAAGCTCATACCTTCCTTGTCACCGAAGGCAGAAAAACCAGCTAATGCAGCCATGTTACCCCCGTTAAAGGCAGGTGTCATCATTTGTTCTAGCAAGGGAAAGTCTAAGTACCGCATTTTTACACCACTTGCATTGTCAGGTCCTGCACCCCCATTCCAGTCCCTCCAGTAAGATACTTCTGATTTGTCAAAGATGAACATCTCTCCAAAAATTAGGGCGTCATCTCTATGAATATCTGGGGTGTACATTTCATCGTATTGATTAGGGTCGCTAAAACCACGGCGACTATCAAAGCTCCATTGGATTTCATGATTTAGAGTGCCTGTTTGACCCGGCTCACCAAAGACTTCTCTGGGTACATGCTTTGGAGCATCCAAGCGCGTACCATCAAAATCAATGACATTACCCAACCAATGAATCCAGCGATTGATAAACTCATAAGGCCATTCAGAAGGCAAGGTATCTCCGGGGTTATGAAAAGGATAACGATCATAATCACCCGCCATACGGACAAAATTACCAGGAGTAACCATATTTAAATTACACCATCCACCAGCAGAAAAACGGTTGTCAGCAGCCAGTTGAATATCGATCAAGCTAACCAATTCCTGCCACAAGGTTCCACCACAACCGTTGTCAGGTGTCCAGTAAAACATTCTTGGGGCTCTTTTAAAACCGTAAGGCTCATTAGCGTCGTCCCAACCATGAAAATCCCAGTATCGCATACCTGGATAGGTATCAAAGTGAGGCCCATTACCTGTGTGGTTAAATACAATATCAGGATAAATTTTTAATCCTGTGCGGTGAGCGGCAGTAGCCATATTTTCTAACTCACCACGGGTACCATAACGGGTGTGCAACGTACCCCTTTGGGGGCGGTCACCCACATCAAAACGGTCAAACATGTTATACCCGACATTCCCTCCATACCCATTGGGAAAGTCACCTGCAACGGGTGCTTTACTAGGAGACGGGTGCCAAATTCCTTGGAAACCAATTTCAGCTAATTCCGGAAGCCTTCTATAAATTTCGTCCCATTCGGTTTCGAAATACTGTATAATGACCTCTGCTTTTACTGGAACAGTCATCGCAAATAATGCGCTAATTACTGCCAATGTCTTTGTTATCCATTTATTCATAATGCTTCCTCACATCTGGTTTTGAGACTTATTTCGTTAAAACGTTTTACATGGTTTTTTACTAAAGGACAATAGTAAATTTCAAAAAATCTAATTTTGAATGTTCATCCATCATTTAATATCTAATCTACTTAATTTATTTCCACAGTTCGGTTTTGTAAAGCGTTTTTATTAAAGCAATTTAACAATGTTTTAAAAGTTCAACATGTTCAACACTGGCCAAGCTGTACAATTACTTGCATGATAAAGAGTTAGACATCTAATAAAGGTTAAGGGAACGGCAGAGCCCCTCTTAAAAACAACCTATTTTTCTTCTAAGAACAGCTTGTATTCAACACTATCTCTAAGTGCTTCAAGTGATGCTTCAATAATGTTATCCGAGACCCCAACGGTGCTCCAGCGTTCTTTACCGTCTGTAGAATCTATCAAAACCCGGGTTTTCGCATGGGTTGCTGACTCAGGGTCTAAAATACGGACCCGATAATCCGTTAAACGCACATCCGCAATAGAGGGATAAAACCGACTTAGGGCTTTCCTTAGAGCTGCATCCATGGCGTCAACCGGGCCGTCACCTTCGGCAACGGTATACTCATCTTCTCCATTTACACCAATCTTTATGGAGGCTTCGGATATGGGCTGATCAAGTCCGTCCCGCTTTTCGGTGATAACCCTGTAGCCTTTCAGGTCAAAAAATGATTTATGTGCTTTAAGGACCTTTTGAATCAAAAGATGAAACGAGGCCTCTGCAGCCTCAAACTCATACCCCTGTTCTTCTAAGCGTTCTAATTCCTTAAGAATTTGTTTCACCTCTGGGGAGGATTTATCTACCTGAATGCCCATTTCGACAGCTTTCAAAAAGATGTTACTGGTACCAGAAAGCTCTGAAATAAGAATATGTCTACGGTTGCCTACTTTTTCTGGATTTATGTGTTCAAAACTGTCCGGATTTTTTCGCACCCCATCCACATGCATGCCAGCTTTGTGTGCAAAAGCACTTGCTCCTACAAAAGGGTCGAATTTTCTGGGACGCACATTGCTCATTTCATAAACCAGCTCTGAGACCTCTTTGAGTTTCTGCAACGCTCCTGGGCGCAAACAGTCATGGCCCATTTTTAACAACAAGTTTGGAACTATAGACACTAAATTGGCATTACCACAACGCTCGCCAAAACCGTTTATCGTGCCTTGGATATGCAATGCACCTGCACGAACAGCGGCCAGTGAATTTGCACAGCCAAGCTCTCCGTCATTGTGAGCATGAATGCCCACGGGTATGTTGATTTCTTTTTTGACCCTTGCAACCACCCTTTCCACCTCATCTGGTAAAGTGCCCCCGTTGGTATCACAAAGGACCAACCAGGACGCCCCCCCTTCTGCAGCCGCTTGCAAGGTTCCTAAAGCATGATCAGGGTCATCCTTAAACCCATCAAAAAAATGTTCTGCATCGTAGATGACTTTCTTTCCTTTTTCTTTCAGGTAAGCAACGGTATCCCTAATCATATTACGATTTTCCTCTTCGGTCGTTCGAAGAACATCATGAACGTGCAACTTCCAACTTTTCCCAAAGATGGTCGTGACGGAGGTTTCGGCTTCCAGCAAGGCTTGGGTACCAGGGTCTTTTTCAACATCTACATGAGCGCGCCGGGTACTCCCAAAGGCTGCTATTTGTGCATGCTTCCATTGAATCTTTTTCGCTTCATTAAAGAACACCATATCTTTAGGGTTGGATGCTGCATAACCCCCTTCAATATAATCTACACCAAATTCGTCTAACATTTTTGCTACACGAATTTTGCCTGCAGGGGAAAAAGAAATGCCCTGTCCCTGGGCTCCATCCCTTAGGGTCGTGTCATAAATTTCTACTTTAGACATAATACGTTTACTTCTGATTAAAGCGTATCCAATGCAAACGCTTGGTGCAATGCTTTAACGGCTTCATCTGATTTATCTTTATCAACGATCACAGAAACCTTAATTTCAGACGTTGAAATCATGTGTATGTTTAATCCTAAACCACCTAAGGTGGCAAACATTTTTTCAGCGATCCCAACATGACTTCTCATACCAACACCCACAATGCTCACCTTGGAGATCTCCTGATTGCTGGTTATGTCGCCATAGGAGATGTCCTCATCTGCTTCCAATGCCGCTTTGACACGGTCCAGATCCTCACTGGGAACAGTAAACGTTAGATCAGCAAACCCTTTTTCACTAACGTTTTGTACGATCATATCTACGTTCACATTTAAGGAGGCTATTTTCTCGAACAGGGATGCTGCGACCCCTGGTTTATCAGGAAGATCAACCAGGGTAATCTTAGCCTGATTTTTATCTGCCGTAACCCCACGAACCAATACATTTTCCATTTCTTTGACCTCTTCTTTTACTAGGGTTCCAGGTGCATTGGTAAAACTCGATAACACCTCAATGACAACCCCATATTTTTTTGCAAATTCGACCGAACGCGACTGTAAAACCTTGGCGCCCATGCTGGCGAGCTCTAACATCTCATCGTGCGATATTTCATCTAACTTGGTCGCTTCAGGAACCACACGGGGATCCGTCGTAAACACCCCTTCTACATCCGTATAAATCTGACACTTATCGGCATTTAATACCGCAGCGAGAGCAACGGCACTTAAATCAGACCCTCCACGGCCTAAGGTACTAATGTTTTTGTCCGGAGTAAGACCCTGAAATCCTGCTACAATCACAATGTTTCCTTCATCCAAACGTTGCTGAATAGGCTCAGGATTGATGGACTGAATCTTGGCTTTTGTATGGGCACCATCGGTTTCAATCCCAGCTTGAGCACCTGTTAACGAGATGGCCTTTGCTCCTAATGCATGTAGCGCCATCGCAAGCACGGATACCGATATTTGCTCGCCCGTAGCCAACAACATGTCAAACTCTCGGTCATTGGGTTTGGCGTGTACTTCTTTGGCTAATTTCACTAAATTGTCGGTGGTTTTACCCATGGCACTAACCACCACAACCACTTGATGCCCTTTTTGTGCCGTATCATATACACGTTCTGCTACCCGACGAATGCATTGTACGTCAGCTACCGAAGAACCTCCAAATTTTTGTACTATTAATCCCATAAAAACCTTTTCGTTCCTCTCCGTGATATAATTCTTATGTAACCTCAAATAAAAAATTCATCGATTATTTTTGCAATAAAAACACAAATGAGACGTTATATATCCTGAACTACCAATAAAGGAATGACCATGAAAAAAATAATTACCAATCTAATCATCATAATGATGGGAATACAGGTGTCCACGTTTGCCGACAAACAAGCTGAACTCGTTTCTCTGTATGAAGGAGAAATCCTTGCGCACGACCTCTATCTTGCCCTCTCCGAACTACACCCAGGAGTAAAACCGCTCCGAAAGATACCTCGTTCTGAACAACGCCATACCCAAGTCATGCAAGGCGTACTCGAAGAAAAAAATATTCCGTTGCCCACACCCGAAGCGGGCAAACGCTTTGTAACCGAACCGTTAAATACCCAGTTTGAGGAATGGTTCCAAAAAGGTACCAATAGTGCTCAAGCAGCTTGTTGGGTTGGTGTTGCCTTTGAAGAACACGACATTGCAGAACTGCGGGAGGCTCAAGAAACCTTTCCCGAAATCAAGGACGCCTTAATACGTTTGGAAAGAGCATCAGAAAACCACCTCCGAGCGTTTTATCGCAACCTTGTAAGGCGAGGCGGTTCATATACTCCTGAAGCTCTTTCCCAAGAAGACTTTGACGCCATTATAAATCGTTAAAAACGATCTTAGTTCCCTTCCTCTGCAGGCACAACATCAGATTCGACTTGAGGTGCTTCTACAGGAACCTCTACTGGAGTAGGAGCAACCTCCGTTTCTGGATTTAAGGATGCACCTTCTACAGCACTACCTGGCTCTGGAAGGTTGGCTGCAGAAGCAGCTTCGTTGTTCGGACTAGGCGCCGATTGCGCAGGAGCCGCAGCTGCAGGTGTTGCAGCTTGTGGGTCCACAACACCAAAGCGCTCGATCACCGATTGTTCAGTGCCACGGCCTGGTCCGATTAAGGCTAAGACCAAGGTATTTAGCAAAAAGGCAACCCCAAAAATGATGGTGCCTTTGGTCAACACATTCCCTGCGCGACTACCAAAAACACTGTCGGTAGAGCCACCCCCAAAGGCAGAACCCATTCCTCCTCCGCTCTTGGTTTTTTGAACCAAAATAATTAACACCAAAAAGAGGCATAAAATGGCTTCAACGGCGACCAAGATATAGTACAAAATATTCATAATCTATTCCTCTTAACGTGCCGCAATAACAATGTCAACAAAGGAGCGTACTTCTAAACTCGCGCCACCGATCAGTCCACCATCAATATCCGGTTTACTGAAGATCTCTTTTGCATTGTTAGGTTTAACACTGCCACCATATTGGATGCGGATACTATCTGCCGTAGCATGGTCGAACAGTTCCGCTAGTAGGCCCCGTATAAACGCATGGACTTCTTGTGCTTGTTCAGGACTTGCCGTTTTTCCTGTTCCGATAGCCCAAACGGGCTCATAGGCAACAATACACGCTTTTGCCTCCATTGCACTAAGCCCTTCAAAGCACCCTTTAATTTGCTCTGCCACAACTTCGTTTGTGACCCCATTTTCACGTTGTTCTAAGGTCTCTCCAACACAAATAATAGGTTTAAACGATCCCTCAAGGGCTGCTTTTACCTTGGCATTGATCTGCGCATCTGTTTCATGAAAAAGGGTGCGACGCTCACTGTGCCCCAAAATGACATAACGACAGTGTAAATCTCGCAACATAAGCGGGCTAATTTCTCCAGTAAAGGCACCACTTTTCTCGTGGTGCATATTTTGTGCCCCGAGTCCGATCGTGGTGTCTGACAATGCTTCACCCACAGACTGCAGAGCAGTAAAAGGTGGGCAAACCACTACATCTACCTCAGAGACCTCTTTTAATTCCTGTTTTAAACCACTCACCAAGCTTTCCGCTTCGCGGGTGTTCATATTCATCTTCCAGTTTCCTGCTACAATAGGTTTTCTCATGATTACTTTCCGTTTAATTTCAATAGTTTAAGCGAGGTCATCTAAGGCATCTACACCCGGCAACACTTTTCCTTCCAAAAATTCCAGACTGGCACCGCCACCGGTACTAATATGGGTGATATGATCTGCCAAGCCAGCCTGATTTATGGCGCTGGCACTATCGCCACCACCAATAATACTGATGCAATCGGTGTCGGCCAAAACCTTGGCGATGCCATTGGTTCCTTCTGCAAATGGGGCCATTTCAAACGCCCCCATGGGACCATTCCATATGACGGTTTTTGCCTTGGCTACCTCGGCACTAAACAAGGCGATTGATTCTGGACCAATGTCCAACCCTTCCCAACCATCAGGAATGCCCCCGCGCTTCACAATTTTAGTTTGGGCTTCTGCACTAAAATCATCTGCAATTTTAGTATCCACCGGCAACAGTAAACGCACTCCAGCAGCTTTTGCTTTGGCAAGAATGTCTTTGGCCAAATCAACTTTATCTTCTTCAACCAAAGACTGCCCTACCGCCTCCCCTTCTGCCAAAAAGAAGGTGTACGCCATGGCACCCCCAATGATGAGCGCATCCACTTTCGGCAACAACTGAGTAATCACATCAATTTTACCCGATATTTTGGCACCGCCAAGAATCGCAACAAAAGGACGCTCTGGGTTTTCCAATGCCTTTCCTAGGTATTCCAATTCTTTTTGCAACAAAAACCCTGCAACACAAACATCCATAAAGCGGGTCACTACTGCCATAGAAGCATGAGCACGATGAGCCGTTCCAAACGCATCACTCACGTATACCTCTCCCAGCTCAGCTAACTGACGGGCAAACGCTTCTTGGGCCTCTGCCGTGACGCCTTTACCTTCCTCTTCCGCATAAAATCGCAAATTTTCCAACAATAGCACCTGTCCTGGTTGAAGCGCATCCGCTTTCGCCTTTACCGCTTCGCCTACACAGTCATCCGCAAAATCGACCGAACAACCCAATTGTTGACCCAACTCTTGAGCAACTGGGGCCAACGACATTTCAGGAACCTTTTGCCCTTTGGGACGCCCCAAATGACTCATAAGCACGACGGAGGCGCCGTTATCTAGACAGTGTTTAATAGAAGGCAACGCGGCACGAATACGGGTATCATCTCCAATAACCCCATCTTTCACCGGCACATTAAAATCTACCCGCATCAAAACCCGTTTCCCTTGTACGTCTATGTCATGTAACGTTTTTTTATTCATGTTCATCCTTTATCGTTAAGATTATTTTATATTTGATGGATTCGCTCATACGCTACACGACCATCAAGGCAAGCCGAGAGTGAAGGAAATTCAACCAACACGATGAATGCCCACAGTTGGCACCTACCCCTTGTGATCCATATCGAATATCGTATTCCGCTTGACTCGTAACGATACCTCCACATAGTTACAACCGATTTTAATAGGAGTTCATCTATATGAGTTTAGAAAAAGAAATTACCGAATTGGGTGCTAACGCAAAGCAAGCTGCAATGGACTTGTGCACGCTATCCACTCGTAAAAAAAACCGTATTTTGGAAGCCATGGCCAACGAATTGGACGCGCGCCGTGATTCCATTTTATCCGCCAACCAACTAGATCTTGCCGCCGGGGAAAAAGCCGGCTTAAGCAAAGCCATGCTCGATCGCCTACTCATTACACCAGATCGACTAGATGGCATCATCAAAGACATCCATAATGTCATTGCCTTACAAGACCCTGTTGGCGAAACCATCAGCAGTTGGGTGCGCCCAAACGGACTAGAAATCAATAAGATGAGGGTACCCATTGGAGTGATTGGTATTATTTATGAATCTCGTCCTAATGTTACCGCAGATGCTTCCGTACTTTGTTTCAAAACGGCCAACGCGGTTATTCTAAGAGGAGGAAAAGAAGCCAAAGAAACCAATCGGGCTATAGCCGACGCCCTCCAAGAAGGCGGAGAAAAAAAAGGACTGCCCCCGGGAGCGATTCAGCTCGTGAACACCACAGACCGCAAAGCGGTACAACATTTAATCACCCTAGACGATTATGTAGATATGATCATTCCTCGTGGAGGAGAAAGCCTGATTCGTGCCGTATCAGAGGGTGCTACAGTCCCCGTACTTAAACACTACAAAGGGGTATGCCATACCTTTGTTGACGCTTCCGCAGACCTAGACATGGCTGAAGCCATCTGTGTAAATGCTAAAGTACAACGCCCTGGCGTGTGTAACGCCATGGAAACCCTATTGGTGCACAAAGAGATCGCAGAAGAATTTATTCCACGTATTGCCAATACCCTACTAGAACACCACGTTGAATTAAGAGGAGACAAAGAGGCCTGCGCCCTTGTCCCCGAAATGAAACCTGCAACAGAAAAAGACTGGGACGAAGAATACTTGGATCTTATTTTATCTATTCGGATTGTAGATGATTTAAATCAAGCCATCGCACACATAAACCAATATGGTTCTGGTCACTCCGATGCCATTGTAACCACCGATGAAACCGCAGAAAAAGCATTTTTAGGGAGGGTGGATGCCGCCACGGTATATGTAAATGCCTCTACACGCTTCACCGATGGTGCCGCTTTCGGATTAGGAGCAGAAATCGGCATCAGCACCGATAAATTGCATGCCCGAGGTCCCATGGGGCTCGAAGAATTGACCACCTACAAATACGTTATCAAAGGGACAGGTCAAATTCGTGAGTAAAGTTGAAATTCAGGGTTGCATTACCCACCATTTACTTTCTATATATGTCTCACCATTTCGGGGCGTAGCTCAGCCTGGTAGAGCGCCAGCTTTGGGAGCTGGATGTCGCACGTTCGAATCGTGTCGCCCCGACCATTTTAAATCCAACTAGTCTACACATACCATGACCCAATCTCAATATGGCAAACTACTCGGCGGCTCATTGGAAGAACTGAACAAAGCACATTCATCTTTTGCCCGTATCAAACCTGATCAAGACTTAATGCAGACCGAACCAGCATTGCTGCATCGCAATCTTCGCACCATTAAAGAACCTGTTTCCGTATCCGGCCCCGGCACCTTTTTTGGCAAAGCTACTCGCACCTTACACTTTGAACCCACCAACATGCCTGGATGGTGGTTTGATCGCTCCGACCATCCAGAATGCCTCCCCGTAAAAGTTTCCATACGCAATGTTTGGACCACAGGGCAAATTGTAAGCAACATCGTACTGCGTTCCGGCCCCCCTCAAAACTACATACGATTGGTTGAACACATCATCTCCCTACGAATGGGTATGGATATCGACAACCTCATGATCCGGGTTGACTCCGGAGACCCTCCCCTTTTAGAGCAAGGTAGCCTCGACCTCGTAGAAGCCCTCGAACAAGCCGGAAGACACGAATACCAGCACCCCGTGCCCTACTGCACCGTAAAAGAAAAAGTAACCCTAAACTGGCCCGGAGGTAAATTCATTACCCTCGAACCCGCAAACCCCGAACGCCCAGCACTCGACATCGACTGCGCCATCCATTTTAAAAACGCCATTCGCAAACAACGCATTCTCTTCCCAGTCAATCCTACCCACTTCAAAAACGGCTCCATTGCCCGAACCAATACCACCTTCACCAAATTACTTTACTGCAAAACCATAGGCCAACTCTTTGCCGATGTACGAAACCTAGGCTATAACAAACGCAATGTACTCATTGCAGGTAAACTACGCTACATCAACAAACCACGGCTTATCCACCAAGGAAAATCACTCGAAGCCGTATGGCATCGAGCGGTACTCGATTTATTGGCAGCCATTGCACTCATTGACCAAGGTCGGTTCCTAGGAAAAATAACCTCCTACAAAGCCGGTCATGCCATGGATGTAGAAATGGTTCGCCTACTTTACAAAGAAGGACTCCTGACCGAAGTAGTTCCAAAAACATAACCCTTAACGAAGAAAATAAAACATCATGGAAAAAACATATCGACTCATGGTATTACCCGGTGACGGCATCGGACCCGAAGTGGCAGAACAAGCTATCAAAGTGCTGGACGCAACCAGCCGCAAACACGGCTTTGTAGTGCAGGTTCAAGAAGAATTTGCTGGGGGGGCTGCCATAGACCACTACAACGACCCCATGCCAGACCACGTCATTGAAAAATGCCAAACCTGTGATGCCACCTTCCTTGGTGCCGTAGGTGGCGAAAAATGGGATCACCTTACCGGAACCATGCGACCGGAAAGTGGGTTACTAAAAATTCGAAAAGCCCTAGGGTTATTTACCAACCTACGCCCCGTGGCCGTTCCCGATGCCTTGTCAGAAAACTCACCACTACGCCCCGATAAAGTAAAAGGAATCGACTTATTGGTCGTACGTGAACTTACCGGAGGAATCTACTTTGGAGAACCCAAAGGCCGCGAAGGCGAACCCGGCAACGAAACCGCCTACAGCACCATGAAATACACCACCGCCGAAATTGAAAGAGTCGCAAAAGTCGCCTTTGAGTGGGCTAGACGACGCAACGGAAAAGTCTGCTCTGTAGACAAAGCCAATGTGCTCGTGGTCTCACAATTATGGCGCGACGTCGTCAACGAAGTGCATAAAAGCTATTCAGATGTAACCCTCAGCCACATGTATGTAGACAATGCCGCCATGCAGCTAGTACTCAACCCCAGTCAATTTGATGTCATCGTAACTGGAAACCTCTTTGGCGACATTCTATCTGATGCAGCAGCCACCTTAGGCGGCTCCCTAGGCTTGCTACCCTCCGCTAGCCTTGGTGGAAACGTCGGCCTGTATGAGCCGGTTCACGGCAGTGCCCCAGATATTGCCGGACAAGGTATTGCAAACCCCATAGCATCTATACTCAGCGTTGCCATGATGCTGGATGAGTGGGGAGAACCTGAAGCCGCCACAGACATTCGTAAAGGTATACACGCTGCCTTTAATGCAGGACTACGTACCCGCGACTTATGGCGAGAAGGCAACACCCTGGCCAGCACCTCCGAAATGGCTGATGCCGTTATCCAATCTATCAACCCATAAAAAAAAGTGCCTCAAACGAGGCACTTTTTTTTCTAATTCATGTAGGAATTCGGATTAAGAATACACAGACTCTTTGCCCAAATATTTAACAATGAGATAATAAAAAACCGGACGCAACTTCTGACGGTTACTCGCACCAATTTTCTCTACCGCATGGGCAATCGCTTTATCTGCCTCATCACCCTCAACCCCTAATTTTTTGCCGATAAATTTTGTTTTGATGGTCTCTACTTCTGCTTTATCAGACGCCGCTACCAACACCGCATCCTTTTTATACAAAGAAGGACCAAGTCCCTTTGCAATCGCTTTTAGCAATTCTTCATCACATTTGATACCACACTTATCCATCTGTTTTTTACATGTGTCTAATACACCATCTAGTTTTGACATCTTCTTCTCCTATAATTAAGGGTTTATGATCCTAAATAGCCTATAAACGCTGGGCCGGCACAGATGTCAAGTCGTTTTTATATCTCATCCAACGTAACCCATGCCTTAAAAAAAAGAACAAAACATCAATAGGACTCCTCCAATGAAGGGAATGTTCCCGACTCCACCGCCTCCTTATAAGCCAAAATCCCCTGCTGTGCCGCCTCACCAACCTGCGCAAACGCACGGGCAAAACGAGGAGAAAAAGCATCAAACATCCCCAATGCATCATGCAATACCAACACTTGCCCGTCGCACTCCACACCAGCACCAATACCAATCACGGGAACCCCCGCAGCGTTTGTAACCATCGCCCCCACCTCCCTAGGAACCCCTTCCAGCACCAGCGCAAAAACGCCAGCCTCTTCCAACGCCTTCACATCCTCCAATAAAGCATTCTGGGCATCAGACGCCCGTGCTTGAACTTTATACCCCCCCATCGTTTTAACCCGCTGGGGCAACAAACCCACATGACCCAACACCGGAATACCCGCCCCCACCAAGGCATGGATAAACCCAGCCTGATCAGCTCCTCCCTCTATTTTTACCGCATCTGCCCCCGCTTCCTGCAAAAACCTTCCCGCATTTCGAACCCCCTCCTCTACGCTTGCATGATAGGACATAAACGGCATATCTGCCACCACCAATGCATGCGCTACACCACGAGATACAGCTTTGGTATGATGCAACATATCCTCCATCGTCACTGGCAGGGTTGACCCATACCCCAACACCGTCATTCCCAAACTATCCCCTACCAGAATCAACGGAATACCTGCTTCATCACACCACCGAGCAGAAAAAAAATCATACGCCGTCAAACAAGCAATGTTCTGCTTGTTTTTCATCGCCCTTAGCCCTGAAGTTGTCATTTTTTTCATACCCCACCCCTACCATGAAAACGCAGTGCGCGCAATCTTTTCCTTACAAGGAGTCGTAGCCAATAACGCTTCCACGGAGAGCTCTTGACCTGGCAATACCAAATGAGGCCGAACTTCAGCCAAAGGAACCATCACAAACAAACGCTCTTGCCAACGCGGATGAGGCAAAACCAGCTCCTCACTACACACCTCACGATCCCCTGCATAAATCAAATCTAAATCCAAGCTTCGGGGACCATTTTTCAACCGACGTACCCTCCCTAGTTTCTGTTCAATAACCAAACAATGATGCAAAAAAGCCTCCGGTTCTAACGCAGCATTCACCACACAAACCGCATTCAAAAACGTACATGTCCTGTACGGCTCAGGTACATCCACCCCCTCCGTCTCATAAATCGATGAGCAAGCTACAAGGGTAAGGGTTGGAATTTTTTCGAGGTATTTCAAGCCGGTTCGCAAGTGGTCCAAACGCTTTCCCTGATTTGAACCCAAACCAATGCCATATTCCAATTCCTTCATGAAGCTTCCGGTGCCACTTGGTAGGGTTCAAATTGTTTTTGGAAGCGCGTCGGAATCAATGCGGACACAAAAGTATGATCTTCCTCATAACGGGTTTCCAAAATTTTACCTTGTTCATGCAACATGGACAATACTTCACCACGATCAAAAGGAATGCGACAGTGAACCATCTGTAACCGATCGGATAACAAGTCCGCCATGCGCGCTAATAAGGGCTCCAAACCCTCATTACGATGTACAGAAACAAAAAGTGCCTCGGGATAGTGCAAGCGAAGTGTACTTAATGTAGAAGTAGGATTTTCCAAACGATCGGTCTTGTTGAACACGGTAATAATACGTTTTTGATCGGCACCCAATTCTTTGAGCACGTCTAGGGTCGTTTCATAAAACGCGTGTACTCTAGGGTTGCTCACATCCAGCACGTGTACCAAAAAATCAGCCAACACCGCTTCCTCTAGGGTCGCTTTGAACGCTTCTACGAGCCGGTGAGGTAAATTACGAACAAACCCTACGGTGTCCGTGAGCAAGAGCGGATGCCCGTTTGGTAAGGAAACCTTACGAGTCGTCGTATCTAAGGTGGCGAACAATTTATCCTCGATCAATACATCAGCTCCAGTAAGTGCTCGAAGCAAGGACGATTTACCCGCATTGGTATACCCGACAATAGCCGCATTAGGTATGGGAATACGCGAACGTTCTTTACGCTGGGTGGCACGTACTTTTTTGACGTGTTCCAGTTCGGTTTTAACTTTGGAAATTTGGTTGCGAACAATCCGGCGATCAAGTTCGATTTGTTGTTCACCCTCCCCTTTGGCACCCGTCCCGCCACGTCCTCCTTGGCGCCCAAGGTGACTCCATGCCTTAGCAAGACGAGGCAAAAAATACTCCAAGCGGGCCAGCTCTACTTGCAATTTTGCCTCACGGGTAGTAGCATGTCGGGAAAAAATATCGAGAATAATTTCGTGCCGATCAAAAATACTGATCTTGGCAAGTGCTTCCAGGTTCCGTTGTTGCGAAGGGCTTAATTCATGATCAAAAATGATAGAATCGGCGCCGGCTTCTTTCACCTCGTCCAGCACTTCTTCGAACTGCCCAGAACCCAACAAGGTCCGCGGATTGAATTGTGCAACCTTGATCACTTTAGAGCCCACAACCCCCACCCCAAGCGTTCGGACTAAATCGCCCAACTCTTCGGTCAAATTGACGCAATCCTCTTCCTCTTCGCGGCGTTGATACACCCCAACAAGAAAAGAACGTTCAATCATTTGCGGTTTTTCTTTTACGTCCAACATCAGGGCAGCATACCTTAAAACGGAAGGATAGAAAACAAATTTTATCAATAAACACTATTGCCAATTGAAAAATCACGTGTATAAATTTCATCACTTCATACCATGTGGGCGTGTGGCGAAACTGGCAGACGCGCCAGACTTAGGATCTGGTTCCGCAAGGAGTGGGGGTTCGAATCCCTCCACGCCCACCATGTTATCAACGCACCACTTCTTCATTAAAAGGTTGAGTAAGAGAACCCATCAAAAACATGAAGGAATAGTTTGAGGAGCTCGACCTTTTCCTCCAACGCACTCTTCCGCCTTCCGCTTAACGTGCCAGCGCGAATTTAAATAGTAAGTGCAATTCCCTGTTCACAATTAACCTCTAAGAAAGACATGCTCTACGCAAATCTCGCGCGGTTTGTAGTGTGTTAAGCCCTTTCATGGCTCTCGCCCCACTTTTTCGCTTCGCCCCAAACAAATGCCGTCTCGATTCAAACACCTCTTCCACAAAATCCTTACTTCCTACTACAAGCCCATCCGTGAAATAACGTACCCGACAACGCAACACCTCATGCTGGGGCACAGCCCCACCCTCTTCTATCACCTTTAATACCTCTTCCCTACAAAAACCTCGTTTCAACGGCTTCCCTTCCGGAGAAAGACCCCGCGCTTCCCCTTTTCCATACAACAACACCCGATA
>JAOXNT010087664.1:0-15966 GCA_028565815.1 Cletocamptus dominicanus | reverse complement strand
GGAACTCTGGCAGCTTGAATTGGGAAACAACCTCGCTCGCAAGTGGTTGACCATACCGCCTAATCAGTGGGGTTCATTGAGCTTCCAGTCAAGCTACGGATCGAATAGCGCGGGAACTCTGCGGGCTCAGATCTACAACCTTGGCTCTCATCAGAACGTAGCGGTGGATACGTTCCGTGTCCGTCGGAAGCCGAGCTAAATGAGCCTCCGCCGAGTCTCCAGGGCGCTTGCCATGCTGACCTTCGGCGTGGTTCTCGGTGCCACGTCGATGGTCGGGTACCAGAGGTTTCGGGAGGAGTTCGACGGCGATCCGATCTCCTACGTCGTGGGCGGTGCGATCGTTGGTGATCAGGCCGTGCTGGTGGGCGTCTGCAACGAGTACGACGACCAGCTCAGTGTGACCATGACGTCTGTCGTTGGTCAAACGCTCGGTGGTCAGCTCGCTGGTGTGGCGGGTGAGCCCGGGCGATGCAAGCCGGCGATCGTTCCTTTCGAGTCGCCTGAGGCCATCCGACGCATCGAGATCGGGGCGGGGCTCGAGTGGATGGTGTTGGAGTGCGACATCGAGCGAAACGGGATACGCCCGTGCTGGCTGGTCGAGGAGGAGAGCGAAATATGGGAGCTTCGATGACTCGACGGGCCGCTTGCTTCTCGCCGCTCTGGCGAGCGGTGCCAACGGGCAACAGGCGACGGTCGCGGGGTGGTCGGGTGCTGTGCCTGGTCGCGGCATGTGTTGCCATCAGCTTGCCAGCCTGCTCGTCGGGCAACGCGAGCGAGTCGACGGGGGTATCCAGCGCGGCGCCCTCAACGGAGTCGACGGTTGCGGACATCGAACCTGATGAGGGTGTCCTGAGCGAAACGGTTGATGTTTCGCCGGAGCCAGCACCTTTCGACGACCCAGAGGTGCAGGAATACATGGAGATGGTCGATCTCGATGAGTCACAGGCTCGTCGGAATCTGGTCCACATGGATGAGTTCTACGAGCCGATCGGGCAGCTCAAAGAGCTTCGATCGATCGTTGCGTATGTTCGAACGCTCCACAAGCCGGAACTGGGACTCGAGATCGGCCATGTCGGTGATTCCCCGGGCCCCGAGGTGCGTGACGTGGTCGAGCGCTTCGAGCTGGAGGATCGAGTCCAGTTCGCGACGGTGCCGTTCAGCAGGGAGCAGCTGGACGAGATCCATAGGATCGTCCTCGAGGAAGTTGCCGTCGCTCGTGTGCCCTTCGTCAGCGACATTGAATCGAGCACCGGGGCCACAACGGTGTGGCTGCCAAGCAACAGCGGGTCAGCGGCCATCGCTGAACGGGCCCGGATGCGACTGATCGACGCCGGTTTGGGATCAGCCGAGATCCAGTTCGTCGACGACGACACCCTGCTCGAGCCGATCGACTAGTCGGCGGCGCTGACCCCGGGCGCAGCGAGGTGGCTCCCTGCCATCCCGGATGCCGATGGCGCGACTGATCGGCGCCGGCCACCTCTAGGCTGTGACGAACGTCTCACGACCGGAGGGTGTTCATGAAGGAGCTCGTCTATCCGCGCCTGCTGCTGCCGGCGGCCGAGACCATGGCCGATCGGGACTCGATCGTGTACCAGGGGGTGCGGCGCAATCTGGGCGAGCACGTGGATCGGGTACTGCGTCTGTCGACCGCTCTGAAGAACGACCTGGGAGTGGGGGCCGGGGATCGGTTCGCGGTGCTGGCCCTCAACTCCGATGCCTACGTCGAGCTGTGGCACGCCGCCTTCATGGGGGCCGGCGTCATCAACCCGCTCAACCTGCGTCTGGCCCCGCCCGAGCTGGCTTACATCCTGGCCGACTCGGGCACCGAGGTGGTCTTCACCGACTTCATGTTCGCCGGGCTGGTGGCCGCCGCCATCGAGGCCGCCCCCGAGCCGCTCAACATCCGCCACGTGGTCATGATCGGGCAGGGCGACTACGAGGGAGCCATCGACTACGAGGAGCTGCTTGCCGGCTCGTCGCCCCAGGTGCCGGCCGAGCCGGAAGAGACCGATCCGGCCGTGCTGATGTACACCGGCGGCACCACCGGCCTGCCCAAGGGGGTGTTGCACGAGCAGCGAGCCCAGATGCTCAACGCCTACCACGCCGGCTTCTACATCGACTTCACCCGGGGCCTGACCTGGCTGCACCAGACGCCGATGTTCCACGCCGCTTCGACCTCGGCCATCCTCACCATCCCGGCCACCGGGGGCAAGAGCGTGGTCATCCCCATGTTCGATCCGGGTGGTGTGATCGCCCTGATCGAAGCCGAGAAAGTGACGGGTACGGTCATGGTGCCGACGATGGTGGGCATGGTGCTGGCCCACGAGGACTACGCCCCCGAGAAGCTGGCCAGCCTGGATCTGCTGGTCTACGGCGCCTCGCCCATGCCGGCGGCCATCCTCGACAAGCTGATGACCGACTTCCCCGAGTTGTCGTTCATCAACGGCTACGGCATGACCGAAGCGGCTTCGACCGCCTCGTTCCTGCTGCCCGAGGATCACGTGCCCGGCAGTCCCCGTCTGCGTTCGGCCGGGCGTCCGGTGCTGGGCACCTCGATCTCGATCCGCGACGAGGAGGGCAACCCGGTGCCCACCGGCGAGACCGGCGAGGTGTGGCTGCGATCCGGTGCCTTGATGCGGGAGTACTGGAAGCAGCCCGAGGCCACCGCTGCGGTGTTCGAGGGGGGCTACTACCACACCGGCGATGCCGGCTACGTCGACAGCGACGGCTATCTGTTCCTGGTCGACCGGGTCAAGGACATGATCGTCACCGGGGGCGAGAACGTGTACTCGGTCGAGGTCGAGAACGCCATCTCGACCCATTCCGATGTGGCCCAGGTGGCGGTCATCGGCATTCCCCACGATGTGTGGGGTGAGGCGGTGCACGCCATCGTGGTTCCCAACCCGGGCGCCGAGCCCGATGCCGATGCGATCATCGCCTACGCCAAGGAACGCATCGCCGGTTACAAGGTGCCCAAGACGGTGGAGTTCCGGGCCGAGCCGCTGCCCTTGTCGGGAGCCATGAAGATCCTCAAGCGTGAGCTGCGTGCCCCCTACTGGGAAGGCCGGGACTCGGCCGTCAACTGATCCTCGTCACACGCCGGAGCCGGCATACCGTCGGCTCCGGCGTGTGAAGGTCACAAGCCGAGGACAGCTCGGACTCCCTCGTCGAGGGCTTCCACAAGGGCCGGCGGCAGCTGTCCGACCCTCTCGCCCAACCACGCCCGATCGATGAGCTCCAGCCCGAGGGGCACGGCCACCGAGGCCTTCGGCAGACCTGTGAGCCGACTATCGAGCAGCACGTTGCCGGCGAGACCCGCCCGCTGCAGGTTCCAGGTCAGAGGAACCACGTGGGTCTGCCAAACGTCCACGTCGAGGACGTCGGGAGCTGACACGACGACGCAGGGTCGGCGCTTGTCGAGATCGATCCAGTAGACGCCGCCTCGACTCACCACGGCGCTGTTCGTTCCATGCGCTCACCCACGGCGGCCCGCTCGTCGTCGGTCGGTCGAGAGCGATCGGCCAGGGCGGCGTCGGCCGTGAGCTGGTCGGCGAAGGGCATCGCCACGAGGGCGCCATGGCGTCGGAGCTGCTGGGTGACCCATGTCGAGAAGGGCATGCCCAGGTTCTCGATGATGGGCACGACGTCGTCAGGGACGCTGATCGTCTTGTTGGGCACGTACGCATGATACGTACTCAGGCTCGGCCGCACCCCGCCCGATATTGCGTCGACATCTCCGTGGTGGTGCTGCATGCTGGCTCCGATGCCGCATCAGCTCAGCCGATAGGCGCCGTCGGGAACCTCCCGTCGGCCCATGGCCCACCAGGGAGGAACCGACATGTATCTGCATCCCCGCGACCAGCTGCGCCTGGTCGAACTGGAACGTCAGGAACGAATCGAGGCGGCTCGCCAGCGACGTTGGGCTCGCCAGGCCCGAGCCGCTCGCCGAAAACGACCCGAGCGCCGCGACCAGGAGTGGGTGTTGGCCAGCTGATCGTCGGGGGGCCGGTGTGTGCCGGCCCCCCGACGCCCCCGCCCGGGTCGGGCCGGGGCGTTGCCCGCCGCTCAGGCGTTGAGTGCCCGGCCGATGTGGTCGAAGCACTCGGGCATGACCCGGTTCCAATAGCCCCGGGTGTGCAGGCCCCGGTCGAAGGCGGCGATGTCGGGATCGATGGCGGCGGCCAGCTCGCGGTTGGCGTCGATGAGGGGATCACCGGTGCCGCACCACAAGGCGGTGCGCTGACCCTGCAACCCGGCGGCCAGTTCGGCCACCTCGTCACCGGCCAGGGCCGGGCTGAGCACGGCACAGGTGCGCAGCCACCCGGGCTGGTCGGCGGCCACGCGCAGGGCGCCGTAGCCGCCCATCGACCAGCCGTGGCCCGCCATGCGGCGGGTGTCGAAGCCCCACTCCTCGCACCAGGCCGGCAGCTCGTCGGTCACCATGGTCGCCGGGTCGTCGTCGCCGCTGGCCTGCCATCGCTGACGCCCGCCGTCGGCCCCGACCAG
The DNA here is from genome assembly GCA_028565815.1 of Cletocamptus dominicanus. Lineage (NCBI taxonomy): Eukaryota > Metazoa > Arthropoda > Copepoda > Harpacticoida > Cletodidae > Cletocamptus > Cletocamptus dominicanus. The sequence continues at coordinate 11,460 of JAOXNT010087664.1, read as the reverse complement.
CACGAAGGGCGCCTGGGTCCGCTCGACCGAGTCAGTCAGGAACTCGCCCAACCCGAAGCCGGCGAAGTCGGCGGTGGTGGCGCTGGCCCCGTGCAACACCAGGCACACCGGAAGGCCCTCGCCGTCGCCGTAGCCGGCGGGGACGGCCACGAAGAAGCCGACGTTTCGGCCGCGAGCCGCCGAGGCTCGCTGCTCGAGGTGGACCAGACCGGGTTCGACCTGGGGGATGGTGCCGTCGGGACCGGCGTCGACGAACAGGCGGCGCAGGCGGCCCGGCACCTGGTCGGTGACCACGGCCCCCGTCACCGCCGCCGCCCCGAGCGTGAGGCCACCGGCGAGCAGGGCCCGCCGTGATACCCGACCGGACTCGTCCATCGGCCGAGGCTACTGACGGCCCCCGTTGCCCGACCGTCAGGGCTGTGTGCCGACAAGGTGACCAGGAGTCACCGCAGCCGATGAGCTTGTGGACCCTGGTGTAGGTCATGGTCTCACCGCGTTCGGCCAACTCGGCCACCGCCGCTGCGAGCCCGTCGACTGTGCCTCGCCGGGCTGCTCGATCATTCTCGATTAAACTAAGAGCTTGCGGATCCAGTTCATCTCGCACACGAGTCAGCCTGTCTGGATTGACCGACATGTTGTTGACGTACTCCCGGATCAAGTGCCTACTGAGGCCGGCCGTGTTCGCCGCGGTGTTTTGCAGCCTTGGCCTCGCAGCCTGTTTCGATGGGCGGTCAGAGGTCACCGTCGCCGTTGAGTCGTCGACCGGATTGGAGGTTGAAGTATTCGCCGAGCGGTGTGCGTTCGTTGAGTCTGGGCCTGAGGCGGAGGAACGACCCGGGGAGCAGGGCGTGAGGCGGCTTCACCTCTTCGGCCGTTGGGTAGACAGCGACTGCTCATTCTCGGTAGTGCACCAGCTTGCCGGCACAGGATTGGCGGAGGGCGACAAACTCAGACTCGAGGGTCTGGTCTCCGGGACCTACTCTTATTGTTCAGATAGGAGCTCCTCTCCAACGTACTTCGTGGACGGCAAGGGCTTCGAGTACCTGTGCCGAGATTGAAGCTTGGAGCACTCCTCGTAAGGACGTGAAGGTCGTGACTGTCAACCACACACGACTCGGTGAGTAGCTCACCAGCGGCCTTCCTCCGGCTCACTCCCCAAAGACTCCGCCACGTTCTGGAGTGGGCGGTCCGTGGCGAGCTCGAGGATGATGTGCCTCGGGCTTACTTGCGCCTCTTGGTCATGCGCGGTGCTCTCGTGGCCCTGCCATCGTGGCAAGGCGCGCCTGAGGGCACATCTCCCGGGAGGATCTCACCCACCCGGCTCATGAGTACCGACGATCAGAACTTGCCGGAGTTCTTGGCCACCTCGGGTGTGGGGATCGGCTCCATGGCGTCCCAGTGCTCGACGATGCGGCCGTTGGCCACCCGGAACAGGTCGACAGCGGCCATGTCGGTACCCCCCATCGACATCTCCGAGAGGGTGGCCACGAAGTCACCGCACCCGATGAGCTTGTGGACCCTGGTGTAGGTCATGGTCTCACCCCGTTCGGCCATCTCGGCCAGGGCGGCTGCGAGCCCGTCGAGTCCGTCGGCGATGTTGGGGTTGTGCTGGTGGTAGGTCTCGGTCGAGACGTAGTCGGCGATCCGATCGCTGTTGCCCGAGATGAGGACCTCGTCGATGAAGTCGCGCACGAGGGCCTTGTTGGCCTCGGTGGCGTCGAGATCGGTCGGTTCGGTCGGTCCGTCGATCATCGACCGTCCGGACGGGTTGGCGTCGACGTATTCCTGGATGACGTCCCAGTGCTCGACGATGCGGCCCTCGTCATCGGTGTCGAACAGGTCGGCGGTGACCCACTGGGTGGTGCCCCCGAGCACCTGATGGACGTGGAGGAACACGCTGCTGCCGTCTTCGAAGGCCCGCACGATCCGGATCTGGCGATCGGGGTTGCGATCCAGGAACTCCTCGAAGAACTCGATGAAACCCTCGCGCCCGTCGGCGACACCGGTGGAATGTTGGGTGTAGCGGTCGCCGGTGTACTTCTCGACCGCCTCGCGGGGCCGGCCGGCGAGAATGCCCTCGAGGTAGAGCTTCTTGGCGTTCTCGGTTCGGACTCCCATGGCCTCACGCTCCTGATCGCGACGGTGCGATCTCAGTATCGGAGGCGCGAGCTGCCGACCACCAGGGGTCGATGTCGACAGGGCCGGGTCGATTCCCGACACGGTCCTCGAGGCTCACCGCCCGCCTCGGTGGCGCTCAGCCTCGGGCATTGCGGGCGACGCTCCGAGGAGCCCGGATCAGTGCTCACCTCGCTGGTGATCGCTTTGGCTGACCCGTCACCTCGCGATGTCGAGGTCACCCACGAGCTGGATCGCTACACGGGTCTGGAACGCCGCTGGCATGACTGGGCCGAGGTGGTCGGTGCTTGTCGTGAGCTCGCTCTGCGTCTGGGGGGTGCGCTGTGAGCGTGTCGTTTCGCAACGTCGAGGCCACCTTCGCCGACGATGTGGCGTCCTGGCCCTACGAGGCATTGGTGACGGTGATCGATCGGGGTCTGGTGCCCGACTGGCAGCCGGTTCTGGCCGAGATCCGGGCGTCCCCATGGGGCCCGACAGCCCGTCGGATCGAGCGGTACCTCTCCTACCGCGAGCCGGACGGCGTCGGCACCTTCTTCCGTTTGGCCATCGAACGGGCCCGCGGTGACGCCGAGGCCGCCGAGCGAGCCGAGGTTGCCCGTCGTGTCCGAGCTGCGATTGCTCGCTCGGGCCTGACGGCTGCCAACTTCGCCCGGCTGGTGGGCACGAGCGCCTCGCGCCTCAGCACCTACGCCACGGGCCGGGTCGTGCCCTCGGCCGCTCTGCTGTTGCGGATGGAGACCCAAGCCGACCGGTGTGACCCTGTCACCAACACCGGCTGCTGATGTCGACCGGGGCTTCGACCCGATTGCTGAGGACTCGAAGCTGGACCTGTCCGACGTGTTCTCGACGGCCGCGGTGGCGGCGATACGTGATGCTCAGGAGTGGGAGCGCCGGCTCGCAGTCGCAGACTGGAAATGTGGAGCTTCGGCCGACGTCGTTCGGCGGCAACTGCTGATCGAGGAGCTGAACAATGCTGAGGTGGGCTGACGCGGTTTCGCGCCGGTCTGTCTAGCGGTACTCGGCCATGTAGTCGTCGACCAGTGCGCCGACCTCCTCTGCGAGAGGCTCAGCGCACCTGCGATAGGACTCGAACATCACTCGGTCCAGTTCCTCGGACTCGGCGATGACGGCGCTCACGCCGGCATCATCTGAGAGCCTGCCGTTGCGCGCGGCCTCTGCCATCAGCTGGCCCATGTCGAATCCGACAGCAGCGACCGGTGCCAGCAGCGGGATATGGGGATAGCCCTCCATGGTCATGCAGGCGCCGAACTCGCCCGACAGCGAGATCATGTCGGAATCGGCTTGCAGGGCGTCAAGGGCATCGCCGAACTGTTCCTGAAAGCCAGTGAAGGCCGATTCGATGCTCCATGGTCCGACCTCTTCCCGTGCCTGCTGCTCGCACCCCGGCTCGTCGTCCAGTCCATGAAGCGCGATGGCGTAGGCCAGGTCGCTTGGGCCTGCCTCGGCCTCGGGCTCGCTGAGGGGAGAGTCGAGGAACGCCTCGATCTGTTGTTCGTCCAAACTCATGCCAAACGAATCAGCGCTGGCGAGGGTGCGGACCGTGTAGGTGGGGTCGACGTGTTGGATGTCCAGGGCATCAAGGACTTCTTGATCGCGCTCGGGGGGCACGTACTCGAATCCAAGCTGGCGCATGCAGTCGGCAATGAAGACCTGAGCTTCGTCGAAGTTGGCTTGCCGCTGCTCGATCGAGACGCTCTCGAAGAAGTCGCCGGTGCTCTGCAAACCAGTGTCATTGGAACCGCAGGCTGTGGCCAGCACCGCCACCACACCGATTGCGCACGAGGCTCGAATAACCTTCATTGCGATGATCCCTTCTCATTCGTGCGATGTGAATGGTCCAAATGGTTTGCCGGGTCAGCGTCTCGTGGCGCTGAGCACCGTGGGTCAACTCGTTGAAGCTGACGCCATAAACGCCGGAGCTCGATCGAGGCTTCGAACGAGATCTCCTGAGGACAAGCCTCATGGTAGAGCGCTTCCTCGATTTCGCGAACGAGCCTGTCTGTTGACGTTCCCGTGAGCTCCTCGGCGAGGCGCAAAGCAGTCCGAACAGTCGGCGGGGGCGCGCCGGGTGGCAATCGTCGCTCTGCCACCTCGAGCAACCGATCAACGGGCCTAGTGCTCGAGAATCGAAAGGTGCTCGTAGCCCGCTTCATAAGGAACGCAAGACTCAGGGCGCAAAAGGCGAAGCCTGTGGCGGCTCCGACGGTTAGCAGTTCCAGTTCTCGCTCCGCGCTAGGGGAGGATGCCAAGCCGATGCCATCACTGAACTCCGCGGGGCTCGGTCCAATGATGAGCGCTAGGCCTGCTAGTGCGGCAACACAGGTGAGAGTGACGGTGGCCGGGCGTTGCCAACCCGCGAAATAGTAGGTTCCGCCACTCCAGCGGCGTCCAATAGCACGAACACTCTGGCGGCCGACAGCGGCGATGGTGAGACCGAAAGCGATGATGTCGACCGATGGCCCGATCAGAAGCCACGCCCCGAGTACACCCCATACGGCGTACGCCTCTGGCCCGGAGACGGATAGGCGTTTCACCGAGGGCTGTTCGGGTAGCGCGCTCGGTGGCTGACTGAGGATGTCGGCCACGTCATCTGATGAGTTCACGAGCTGTGCCACCGGTTCCGAACGTGCACGCAAGGAGACGTTGGCCCCGTTCGCGATGGCTTGAACTGCCTGTGCGTAAGCGCGCGAGAACTCGGACTCGATATCGCGTGCTCTGGGGTCGTAGACAATGACGGTGTTCGGAACGCTTTGGAGGATCCCAGCAAGAGGTGTTTGGTTGGGTCGGGCCCAGTTCACCCGGCCAAGCGGGTTCCCCAGCTCGATGGGCCCGATTTGGAAGGACTCGAAGGCAACCGTTTCGGGGGCATTGCTTCTAGCGCGCGCGGAGCGGATTCCTGCCGACGCGGTCGGTCCTACAGTGAGAGGAAGTTGGAAGTTGTGCGTTATGGTCACAGGTCGACGCACAATACCTAGCGCCCCAAGGGCGTAGCCTTCGATGGTTACGCGGTAGAACCGGCCGCGCCCTGTGAGCGTTCCAACGAGGGCTCCGTGTTCCATCGTGAGGGGTAACCCATCCAGTTCTGCGACCAGCCATTTGTAGGATTCTGAGGAGACCAGAGGTAGGGCGACGGTGTCGCCGACCCTGAAAACACGCCGGTGCGGGAGGGCGACTACCGCCCTGGGCGCGGCTGGTAGCGTTGAAGCGTCTACTAGGCAAGCCCCAACAGCAATGACGAGCGCGACGAGGGCCGCAACGCGGGAGCCGATTGCGGTCAGTGCGAGCGGCACGACGGCGAGTGGAACGATCGCCCCGACGGGCACACCAACAGCCCAGGCCGTTCCGAAGCGAGAGTTCATCCAGTGGGTACCCGAGCGGCGGCCAATGCGTGGTCGATGACTCGGCGCAGATCGTATTCTGTGCGGTGCTGCACACATGGCTGAATTGCTTCCCGAACATCGTCAGGCGTCACGAAATCGCGCACGTCCAGCGCAGCGAGGCCTCTGGCAACATCGAGGGCCTGAATCAGGGACCTAGTTGTGAGGACACCCGGGGCGGCGGACCGGATCTCCTCGAAGATGTCTTGGAGGTAGGAAACAACAGGCTCTGCCGCACGTACGTGTTGGAAGCGGCGCCTGACGTCTGCGTGTCGGCGATGATCGGGTTGTGGTGAGCTTTTCGAGAGCAACAACTCAGTCTCGTGCGCCCGACCGATCGGCTCAAGTATGACGGCCGCCGCAAATCGGTCGGCAACGGCGGGTTCGTGCTGATAAAGGCTGGACGTCCCATGGTTCTCGGTGGCGATGACCAGGAAATGTGGGTCCAGCTCATGAGCGGTGCCATTGGCGGATACTTGGCGCTCGGCGATCGCCTCAATGAGCGCTGACTGGCTGCGAGGTGGAATGCGGTTGAACTCGTCAACAAGCAGCACCGACGTGAAGACGGGGCCTTTAATGAAGTCCTGTTCGCCCGTTTGTTGATTCCAAACGGTTGTGCCGAGAATGTCAGACGGCCATGTGTCCGCCGTTCCCTGAAGCCGCCGCATTGGGAGTCCGAATTCTCGGCAGATTGCTTTGGCAGCGGTGGTCTTTCCAACGCCTGGTCCACCGCGTAGTAGTACGCTCTGTGAGGCCGCGACACACGCTCGTGCAATGCGGAGAGCCGACGCATTACCGAGCACCACCACAGCGTCTCCCTGTCACTCCCGATGAGTGGTGAGTTGTCGTATCGACAGATTCAGTAGCACCTCTTGACGGAGTGGTAAGTGTTGCCAAACCACCAGTGCCCATGCTGCTGGTAACTGAAATAGCCCTGCCAAGCGTACAGGATTCGGCCATCTGTTTCCCAACCGGCGAATCCGTGAGTGTGAGACAGGTTGTGACATTTAGTGTGAGCGCCTGCTGGTGTCGAGGCCGAGACGGGGATGGTGACAAGCACAAGGAGTGCAACCAAACCCAGTTTGGCTACGAAACTGCTGACTGCTGACTGCTGACTGCCATAGGGGGAGTGTCGTTGTTTGGTCGCCGCGTGTCAAGCGCTCGCGAGCTTTGTGGCGTAGGCGCCTCCCGCTGTGCCTGCTCAGGTGAGCTCGATGCGGAGGCCGCCCAAGATGAGCTGTTGGCCGTCGACGGCCAAGCCGAGGCGGCGGGCGGTGGTGAGGGCCCGGTCGGGGTCGGGGCTGGCCAGGGTGAGGGCGACGATGCCCGGCTGGTTGGCCTCGGCAACGAAGGCGATGGGGCCGTCGTCGGTGAGCAGGGTCGGGCCGTCTGCCTCGGTGCCGAGCAGGTCGGCCCAGCGGGCCGCAGTGGCGACAGGGTCGGGGCAGGCGATGGTGGCGCCGGTGATGGCGGTGACGACCTCGGTGGCCTGCCAGTGTCGCCAGGGTCCGCCGGCCGGGCTCCACTCGTCGCCGTCTTGCTGGTCGATCTCGAAGAAGGCGCCGCCGGTGTCGGCTGGATGGAGCTGGGCGTTCGTGAAGCCGGGAGCATCGAAGCGGGCCACGACCCTCACCCCGAGCTCGGTGACCCGGGCCATGCGGGCGGCGTGATCATCGGTCTGGAAGATGAGCATGTAGCCGGCGTCTCCCGCTCGTTTGGTCAGGTAGCGCTCGGCGGTGATGCCGGTGGTCAGAGGGGTGACGATCTCGAGGAACTGGTCGCCGATGACCAGCACCCGGTTGCGGAGCTGGAGCTGGGCCATGTGGGGGTCGTCGTGACCCTCGGCCAGGGCGAACACGGTGCGGAACTGATCGACCAGACCGTCGAGATCGCGGGTGACCAGGGCGACCTGGCGCAGGCGGAGCACCTCAGCGCCCCCGGAAGACGGGGGTGCGCTTGTCGATGTAGGCCCGGAAGGCCTCGCCGCAGTCCTCCGAGGCCGAGATGATGAGGTGGCGTTCGCTCTCGAGGGCGACGAGCTCGGCGAAGCTGGTCGATTCGGCGGCCACATAGTTCTGCTTGAGGCCGCGTCGGGCCAGGGGAGCGGCGGCGGCCAGGCGGGCGGCCCGCTCGGCCACGAAACCCGGTAGGTCATCGTCATCGACCAGGGCGTTGACCATGCCCAGCTCGACGGCCTCGGCCGCGTCGAGCTTGCGGGGGAACATCGACAGTTCCCGGGCCCGGCCGGCGCCGATCAGGCGGGGCAGGGTCCAGGGGATGCCCATGTCACCGGCCACCGCCACGTCGAGGAAGGCGGTGTTCAGACGGGCGCTACGAGCCACGTAGCGCAGGTCGCAGGCCAGGGCCCAGCCCAATCCGGCCCCGGCGCAGGCCCCATTGATGGCGGCGATCGTGATCTGAGGCATCTCGTGGAGCAGGACCGGGATCTCGAAGTACTCGGGTAGCAACGGCTCGTCGGCTGCGCCCGCGGAGTAGTGCTTCAGATCGGCGCCCGGGCAGAAGGTTCGGCCCCGACCGGTGAGGATCACCACCGCCACCGAGCGGTCCCGAGCCAGCTTCGACAACAGCTCCCACAGCTCGCGCATCATGGTGTTGGTGATGCCGTTGAGGTTCTCGGGGCGGTTGAGCTCGATCCTGCCCACCCCCTCGCTCACCGACCAGGCGATGGTGGTGTGGGTGCTCATGGGTCCTCCGAGGTCAGTGGGCACGGGTTCTGGTCGAGTCGCACGAGTTCGACGACCCTCAGGTGCCATCGCCGAGGCGTTCGAAGCGAGGGGGCCGCCGCTCGACGAAGCTGGCCGCTCCCTCGATGGCGTCGGGACGATCAAGGCCGGCGTAGGTGATGCGGTCGGCATCGGCGAAGGCGTCGGCCATGGGCTGGCCGGCGTGGGCGTAGACCATGCGCTTGGTGTCGGCCAGCGCCGCGGGCGACACCTCGGCGGCCAGGTGCTCGACGTAGCTGCGGGCCCCGGCGATCAGCTCATCGGCCGGCCAGATCCGCTGGACGAGCCCCATGGCCAGGGCCTCGTCGGCGGCGACCCGTCGTGAGCTCCACAGCACGTCGAAGGCCGCGGCGGTACCGATCTGGCGGGGCAGCAACCAGCTGGTGCCGTGCTCGGCCACCAGACCCCGAGCGGTGAAGGCGCTCACGAAAGAGGCCTCGGTGGAGGCGAAGCGCAGATCGCATTTGGCCGCCAGCACGACACCACCCCCGGCTGCCACCCCGTTGACGGCGGCGATGATGGGCTTGGGCTGCTCGATCAGATAGCTGAACAGGCCGGGCAGACGGTCCGCTTCGACGGCCGGTCGCCCGCCCGAGCCGGCGGCGGTGGCCTCGGTGAGGGCGCTGGCGTCGAGCCCGGCGCAGAATCCCCGACCCTGGCCGGTGATGATGATGCCGACCACTCGTCGGGAAGCCACCGCCTCGGCAACGGCGTCGGCCAGTGCGGCCAGCATGGGATGGGTGAAGGCGTTGAGCTTGTCGGGTCGACACAGGGTGATCAGGGCCACCGGATCGTCGATCTCGAGACTCACCAGCTCGGTCATCGGCGCTTCCCCCTGTCGGCCGGGCCCCATCCTCCCAGCCGGGGGACTGCGCCGGCCAGATCACGGGACGTGCAGACAGCCCTTGTCGACCTCCAAACGGGGGTACGTTGCCGCGACGAGTCCGGTTGGCGCACCCGGCCCGCCTCAGGGCTTGCCTCGTTCCTTGCCCACCGGGCTGTACGAGGTGCGTTCTGGCGATGGATCGTTCACAGAGCGCACCCTGTGGGTCTCTGACGAGCGCTATTTCTCACAATCGGTCGATTCCTCGACCGGGATGATCGAGAACTTCGCCGTCGTGGGCGACACCGAATACCGCTGGAACGCAGGACCGATCATCGATCTGGTGGGGGCCGGCCTGGGTGACGATGAGATGAGCGCGCTGAGCGAGGACGAGGCGATCGAGCGCTTCGGCTATGGCGAGTTAACGGTCCCGACCGCGAGGTCGGGTCGGGCGATGCCCGCGGGCCTGTTCGAGGCGGGGGCCTTCGCCCAGGCTCGCTGGGAAGGAAGGGTGGTCACGAATCGTCCTGACCGTGGTCAGGGTTCATTGACCGTTGCCTACCGGACGGACGGCACGCCTGAATCCCTGACCTACCGAGACGCCGACGGCGGCGTCGTGCACGAGATGACCGTCTCCCGCCAGCCGGTGAGCATTGAGAACATGAGCATCGACGCTCTTCGCTGTCGAGCGCTCTCTGACGAGGCGGCTGAGATCATGGAGAAATACCCGGTGCGGGCCTGCGCCGACCAGCCGGTCAGGGATGGCACGACCCGGAACGGGTAGCGCATCGGCCGCTGGCACCCCCGACTACTGGAGTAGACCGCAGGCCGGGGTGAGGCTGTGCTGTGCTGGGGTCAGCAGGAGGGAGGGGGCCCATGAACTACGACGAGGTGGTGGCGGCGGTGTTCGAACCGGCACCCGAGGGGCTGGTGCCGGCACCGACCCGGTCGAGCTCTGCCGCCCGCCGCCTGCGCGACGCCATCGAGCCGTTGGCCATGCACGCCATCTGGTCGCCGGTGACCAACGCCGCTCTGGCCGAGCTCGGCTACGACTTCATGACCGGCTACGTGGGCGGACGGGCCGCAGCCCTGGGCCGACCCACGCCGGGAGCGGTGGTGGCCACCTTCGCCGTGTTCGAGCCCTCCATGCTGTCGGGCCTGTCCGCCGCTGCGGCTGGGATCGCCGATCGGGATGTGCTGGTCGAGCGGCGCACCGAGGCCACCAGTCGAAGCCTCGAGGCCCTGCTCGGCGACGATCCGGCGGTGGGCGAGGTGGCCGATGCCCTGACCGCCGCCCTGGGCGGCTTGTCGGGGGCGGGACGGCCTCTCTTCTCGGGTCTGGCCGATCAGCCCTGGCCCCGCTCTGCTGCCGGGCGCCTGTGGCGGGCCTGCGATCTGGCTCGGGAGTATCGGGGTGATGCCCATGTGGCGGTCATGCTCGGGGCCGGCCTCGATGCGGTCGAGGCCAACGTTCTCACCGAGCTGTGGGTCGGCTATCCGCTGGGCACCTACTCGGCCAGCCGGGGTTGGAGCGAGGAGCGGATTGCTACGGCCGCGGCTCGTCTCACCGACCAGGGCCTGATCGAGGACCAGGGGCTCAGCCCCCGAGGTCTGTCGCGGCGCGAGGCCCTCGAGGAGCAGACCGATCGGCTGGATCGGGTGGTCGAGGGCCTGGGCGCCGATGCCGACCGGATCATCGCCCAGCTCGAAGCCTGGTCGCACAGGTGCGTGGACGAGCGCTTGTTCCCACCCGACCCCCGCAAGCGGGCAGCGGGCTGAGTCCCCTGCGGGGACGCTTCGCGGCCGCGCATAGTTATGGGTGCAATCTCATTCCTCGTGGCGCCGCGCATAACTCTGGCGCGCATAGTTTCGGCGTAGAAGCCGAGCAGCGGTCGCCGACGTGCGCATTCGCGGGTTCGACGCACTTCCGCAGGAGCAGATGCCCCGGACCTACGTGAAGCGTCACGGATCCATCTCCCGGTCCGAAGGTGCGGAGCTGTGCCAGCCCGCCCCGGAGCAGGCCAGCATCGTGCTGCGGCGATTGCGCGACGAGGGTGTTCTACGCCTCGTTGGTGAGCGCCGGGAGCCCGCTACCTCCTTCCGGAAACCGACTAATCCTCGACTCACGATGCCGTCGTCTGGTCGAGACGGCGGAGCTTTCGACTCCACGGTCCGCTGGAGCCGGTCGGGGCCAGCAGTCCGGCTCTGATCAGCAGGACCGTGGGGTCAGTGGCGGCCAGCCGCTGAGCAGCGGCTCGAGTGGCCGCTTCGTCCGGGACGGGCACCGTGTCACACCCCGTTCCTATGCTGGAACACATGTTCGATCAGTCGACTGCCGGGCCGGACTCCGGCACTGTCG
>JAOXNT010085446.1:0-13060 GCA_028565815.1 Cletocamptus dominicanus | reverse complement strand
TTCATTTCAGCCATACGTCATGTTGATGGCTTCAGCGACATCATTCACATCGTGGTGACCATGCCTCAGTCGCCAAAACCTTGATTTTATTGCGCTTTTGATACGCATGACGCTTCTCCTGTAGATCATGCGGGTTAAATTTGCATGAATACACGCATACACCATGAGAATCGGATTTATACTTTTTGCAATAGCTTCTCTGGCGATAACCATTTCGCTTGCTCTACTCGTACATGCGGCTTGGTGGTGGCTATTAGTCTTGTTTCTACCAATCATACTACTAGGCATAGGGGATATGGTGCAGAAACGGCACTCTTTACTCCGCAACTTCCCAGTGGTAGGCCACGGTCGGTATATTTCAGATTGGTTACGGCCTAAGATCTACCAGTATTTTGTCGAGCCCGACACCGACGGTAGACCGTTTAAGAGAGTAGATCGATCTGTCGTCTACCAGCGAGCAAAAGACGTTACTAGCACAACACCATTTGGCACTCAAACGATCGTCTACGAAGATGGTTATGAGTGGATCAACCACTCGATTGCAGCAAAAGACTACCAAAACCTCACCGATGCCACTAGAGTGGTCGTGGGTGGTCCGGATTGCAAGCAGCCCTACAACGCCAGTATTTTTAATGTGTCAGCGATGAGCTATGGATCGTTGTCATCACACGCTATCATGGCTCTCAATGGAGGGGCTGCCATAGGCGGCTTTGCTCATAATACAGGAGAAGGAGGCATCAGTGACCACCACAACAAATTTGGTGGCGACCTCATTTACCAGTTGGGTACAGGGTATTTCGGTAGCCGAAACCCAGATGGCACCTTCAGCCCTCAGGAATTCGCTAAGCGGGCAACGCAGGATAATGTCAAGATGATTGAGGTTAAACTTTCGCAGGGAGCCAAGCCAGGTCAAGGCGGCATCTTACCAGCTTCTAAGGTAACCAAAGAGATCGCCCGAATCCGAGGGGTGGAAGTGGGTAAGAGTGTTATCAGCCCACCCTACCATACCGCATTTGACACGCCTCGAGGTCTTCTGCAGTTTATCCAGCAACTCCGCGACCTCAGTAATGGCAAGCCTGTCGGTTTTAAGCTCTGCGTAGGACAAAAGAGCGAGTTTTTGGCGATCTGCAAAGCGATGATCGAAACCGGCATCAAGCCCGACTTTATAAGTGTCGATGGTGGAGAAGGCGGCACTGGGGCAGCACCAGCAGAATTTAGCGATAGCGTCGGTACTCCCTATATCGAAGGGCTCGTCTTTGTCTACGATGCATTGATCGGCTACAATATTAAGAAAGACATTAAGATCATTGCCGCTGGAAAGATCGTTACTGGCTTCCACATATTTAGGTCTATCGCACTAGGTGCCGACCTCTGCTACTCAGCGCGGGCTATGATGATGGCGCTGGGCTGTATACAAGCCCTGGAGTGCAACAAAAACTCTTGCCCTACCGGAGTAGCAACCAATAATCCTGCCCTGGTAAAGGGCTTGGTGGTAGAAGACAAGAAGGTAAGGGTGGCTAACTACCACAAAGAAACCGTCAAAATATTTACCAAGCTGATGGCTGCGGCAGGGCTGGATGACCCCGACCTCATCAACCGCTACCATGTCAACCGGCGCAATAGCATGCATAGCAGCAACCGATACAGTGAGATCTTCCCTTACCTAACGGAGGGTTGCCTGCTCACTCCTGAGACCATTCCTGACTCTTGGAAAGCCGATGTAGCGATGGCGACGCCAGACAGCTTTGAGCCTCGCTTTGAGTCCATATTTATCGAGGAGGACTAATCGCCATGATGGACTCGATACCGCAATGAGCCGATCTGCTATCAGCATAGTCGTTGTATGGCTTGTAGTCGTAGCTGTGAGTCTACGGCACTTTACCGACAAGCAAGGGCAGTGGCCCTTTGTCGTGGGGTGGGATGTCTACGGCTACTACTTGTACCTGCCCGCCTTCTATCCCTACCAAGATCATGACACCTACCGATTTACCGAAGCGCATAGACGCGACTATAAGGTGTCTAGCAACATCTACCAGATCAGCACACATGAGGGGGAGACGCTGCCTATCTACACCATCGGTATGGCTCTGCTGTATAGTCCTAGCTACTTGTCGGGACACTTCCTGGCTGGCGCTCTAGGTTATCCCCAAGACGGCCTTTCTCTACCCTACCAGTGGTCACTGATTGTCTGGGCATGGATCGTGGCATTTATTGGTTTGTTTTACTTACGAAAGCTGCTGGTTGCCCTATACAGCGACGGCACTACCGCCATCACCCTACTTGCCCTGGGGCTAGGCTCCAATTTGTTTAACTATTGGTCACATGATCCTGGCCTCACCCATGGCTGGCTCTTTTCCTGTTATGCCGTTTTACTCTACCTAATAGATAGATGGTACCGACGACCTACCATCAAGACTTCTATTGTCCTCGGAGCACTCAGCGCATTGATTGCCTTGATTCGCCCCACAGAAGCCATCCTAATACTGCTATTTGCAGGGTATCGGGCGGCCCCTACCACCAGCTGGCAGCAGCAAGTAAAGTACTGGCTGCAAAAGCACAAAGAGATGGTAGTAATCCTAGCGACAGGTATTGCTGTGGTGAGTCTTCAGGTGCTCTACTGGCACATTAACAGTGGTAGGTGGTGGTTTAATGCCTATGCCGCTGATGGCCACCACTTTGACTTTGCAAAGCCCCATATCATTGATGGACTCTTTAGCTGGCGGAAGGGGTGGTTACTCTACACACCGCTGATGGTGCTACCCTTTATCGGGCTCGCTTTTGGTCAAAAATACAAGCCGTGGTTTTGGGCGGTCTGGCCTTTTGTAATTGTCAATATCTACATCGTCCTGAGCTGGCATATGTGGTGGTATGCGGGGAGCTTTGGCCAAAGAGCTCTCGTCCAATCCTATGCCGTCCTATCCATCCCCCTTGCCGCTACCATTGCTAGTGCTCGCCGAAGCAAATGGCTCCACTATCCTACCCTGCTTTTCATTGGGTGTTGCATTCTACTTAACCAGTGGCAAAACTACCAGTATCGTCATAAGATCCTGCCGCAGGATGGCATTACGAAGACCTTCTACAAGGCCTCCTTTTGGGAGTCTGATCTCGACAAATCACTTCGCAAGTACATCAACAGCGATGAAAGGGCACCCGATGGTAGTATAGCAGCGGCAGTGCGAGGCCAGAAGGACTTTTCATCTGGTGATGACACACTAGGCACCCTCACCGTCAGCCCAGATCGTGCATTTAGTCCTGTACTACGCATCGACCGGCAGGAATTGGGCGATGCTTCCAGCTGGCTCAGAATAGAGGCGGACTTATTGGCGCTTTCTGGCAATTTTGGTCAGTACAATGGAGCCAAACTAGTGGCCGAGATGAAGGGCAATGCCCAGCACCAGAAATGGACGGGTATCGAAGTGCAGAAGATCCTTGAGGTCGGACAGCAGCAGCGTATCTCCTTTGACTACCAGCTCCCTGACACCCTTTCGCAAGCAGCCTACCTTCAGGTGATGCTCTGGAATACCAGCCCCGACTCTATCTATGTCAAGCGCCTGTCGGTAGAAGCGTTGAGTATGAAGTAGTTTTTTGCTGGCATACTGCTTTTGCTCGGCACGGTCTACTCTACCTGGTAATGCAGATTGCCTAACCCCGCATGTGTGGAAATGATTGAAGAAGAAGCTGTGCCATCCTGAGAAACTAGTCCCTTACCTTTACTTATCCACGACCTGAAAAGCAGACAACGGACTGTCGGCCCCGAGGTAATGCAAATCATTGGCAGGCTTCAAGCCTTCTCCTCCTAGTTGCTCTTTCATTTGCTCCATGCTAGTCCCTGCATGAAATTCTGAGTACCACGAGGACAACAAATAACACTGCGTGCCACAAGCATCCCTTTGCCAGTCCTCTATTGCAATTAATCGATCGCCTAGCTGAAAGCTGCTGTAATAGTTAATCAAGTTAACCAGCACTTGATTAGAAACAAAAACCCGATCGCTGCTCACTTCGTACTGCACCAATTGCTGGATGGCCTCCCGCTGTGCTCCATACTTTAGAGTAGTGGCATAGCGCATATGCTGGACTGTTGGCAAGATGGCAATCACCAAAAAGACCACAATGATAGCACGGAACCACTTAGGTAAATGGAGCAGGCCCAGCACCTTACCCAGGCACACAGCCATAATCGGTACTGAAAAGATATAGTGACGAATATCTAGGCACCCAGGATTGTAGCTCGTAAAGGAAAAACTCATAAAGTTTATCGACAAAAAGAGCACCACTATGGTCGACAGGTAAAAATTGATCTTGCTCTTGGTTTTCTGGCCGTGAGCACCAAAAAAACTATAAACCTTAAGTATTGCGGCGCCTATCAAGAATAATACTAGGTGCTGATCCGTAATGAAGCGCATAAAATCAACGGTGAGTCGATCCCAAGTCAGCGCTATCGGCATTTCACTGTAGGAGCACTCATTAAAGTAACTATTGCTTTCAATCGCACGAAACCTAGCCAATGGATCGCCTGTCAATAGGAATAGCAGCCCCAAGTATAGAAAGAGCCCCAGCAGTCCCATCGGCAAGGTGGCTCGCCATCGATGTAGCCTACCCTTTCGCCAGTCATAGACAAAGTAATAAGCCAGCAAAGGCAGTATCAGCACAGCCGTCCCTTTTGACATAAACGCCAAAAGCAAGGAGGAGACAAAAGCGACCGACCTCAACCATATATGAGTACAGTGCTCAAAACTCAGGTAGAGTGACCACGCCAGCAACAAGAAGAAACTGACATAAATGTCTGGCATCAGTTTGTCGGTGTAGAACACATTCCACTTGATTGAGAAAAACAGC
This sequence comes from Cletocamptus dominicanus, assembly GCA_028565815.1. NCBI lineage: Eukaryota > Metazoa > Arthropoda > Copepoda > Harpacticoida > Cletodidae > Cletocamptus > Cletocamptus dominicanus. The sequence goes on along the minus strand of JAOXNT010085446.1, from coordinate 8,224 downwards.
ATTACAGCACAAAAAAGTGAAAATGGATGATCTCTGAAGATTAAATACATGACCCATAGCATGCCACTACTCACCATGAGAGCAGGTAGTGCTGTCGACAGGTCAGAAACACCAAACAAAAGATAGCTCACGCTGGTAGCCAATAAGATCGGCCAACGATAACTATAGTGATCTCCAAAGTCTATAACGCCATCGAGTAGACGGTGCGACAACTTGGCATAATGCATATCATCGTAACCAAAGTAGCCGTAGAAGAAGTAAGCATGATGCACAAGAAGTGCAGCGACTCCCACCACTAGAATGGCTAAGGCGCTAATTGGCTCAATACTTCGACTTTTGTTCATTTGCTTCCATTCTAGCCCCATCACCTCTATACCCTAGAGAGGATCTCTCCACCCTATTTGAGATCCAGCCTCTATCTGATGGGCCGCCACGAGTGCTCATTTTCGCGACGAAAGATAGTCAAAAGGACGGGACAGTCTCCGCCGTAGGGCTGTAATCTACTCCAAAACACCCTCTTCCCTGCCTTAGTCCACGTTATCCCCTACGGATACTCACCCACTAGCGACGGATACTTGCTAGCCACTGCATCGACCTTGCTTTGCCTCTGATATTTACATCAACAAAGGACAACAACCATGACAGAGCATCTACCTAATACCATGAGCAGACTGGACTACTACTTCCTTGCCATCTGTATTATCGTCGTCATTGACAGCTGTGCTAGCCAGCCATCGATCGCCACGGTAAAAGGACCAAATCTGGAAGTGGTAGCACCGCTCTATTCTTTTCACCTAGAGGATGACCTCCTCGCAATACAGTAATCATGAACTATCTAATGTCAGCATTTATCATCTTGCTCGTCGCGACAGCAGGAATGGCCCATACCCCGACGGAAGCCCCTCATCTCACCGTAGTAGCTACAAGCGGTCTCACCCTCCGCAAGGCCCCAGATGCCCACTCTCCAGCGATCAAGATCATCCCTTATGGCGATCAGGTGACCATCCGACACGATCAGCCCGACACCATTTTTCATCAGCGCATCTCATGGGTAGATGGGGAGTGGATCGTCGTAGAGCATGAAGGCGATGTCGGGTTTATCTTCGATGGCTACCTCACCGCTCTACCGCTACCAAGCTATGAGTCAGAATACAGCCCGTACGATCTTGAGCTCATCTACCCGCTACAAGCCTGGATGAATCACCACCACCTCTTAGCTGAGCAGCCGGACACCTTGCTCCGAAGCGAACGCAGCAAGATCACCCACAACTATGTCGATGGTCACCGCATGATCCAAAGCCATCAACACGACTACTACCAAGTAGAGGTCTACCTCCATGACGCTAGGCTCATGGATGCCTACCACCTCCTACTGAGCATGCTCGATGACGACAGTGCCGCCAAAACCTTCCGCAGTGCCAGCACCTTTATCGAAGGCAGCGACGGCGCCATCCATCGCATCAAGGTTGACACCGATGATGCCATCGACATCCGACTACTCGGTCCCGATCTCGTACGAATACAGATCTCTAGTGTGGAGCACTACTGCAAGCTATAGACAGATCAGCACCTGCCGCGACTCCACCCATCTCTAGCAGTCGAAATGGCTTCAGCACATAATGATGTGCTGGGCCATTTTTCTTTAGGCTGCAATTCATGTTGCTCTTTGTATAGGAATGGCCTTCGTGACACCGGACAGTAGCGGATGAGGCTTGGACATGCACTAAGCCACGGCATTATTCCCTACCTTGGCACTACCATGTCACAAGCATTGATAGACCGAATACTGGCATCCAAAAAACGAAGTGATGCCCGTGCCGTAGCCGAGTGGGTCATCGCTGATCCTGATCGCATAGCAGCGCTAATGACGCTATTGCAGCATGACAACAAGCGCATCTGCCAGCGATCGAGCTGGCCGTTGGTACTGATCGCTCAAGGCAACCCCAGCCTACTGCAACCACACCTCCCTACGATGGCGGCTCTCCTCCGCGATGCCAAGAGCAAGACACTGCTGCGCAATGTCCTCCGGATCCTCAGCGAGATACCTACTTACGGCGAAACCTATGAAGGGCCGATCTATGAGAGCAGCTACGAAATCCTCGCCGATCCACAGCAGCCTATTGCTTGCCGTGTGTTTGCCATGACCGTCTGCAGTAACATTGCCCACCAGTACCCAGACCTAGCACCGGAGCTGATCGCCACTATCCAAGCACATGAACCCCATGGCTCCCCAGGATTTAAGGTGAGGTCACGAGATGAGCTAAAGCGATTGACAGCACTGAAAGGCGGAGGGTAAGAAGTGCACTAAAGCAGAAAGGTATCAGAATAGTGGTCTTTGACCCTGGAGTATGCATTAGATTTTCGCCAAGAGAGCTACGAGCCCAAAGTGAATGGATGCTCCACTTTGATTTTAACGTATGAGCGAATACAGTCCGACAGAATCAGAATTGCTAATTAAATGTCTGATGAGGGCACCACGAACTCCGTCACGTGGCGGGCCTGCTGGTCACCTCCACGGTGAGACTCAAATTTTCAGGACATGCCCAAAATCACAGGGATTAAAGCTCGAAGTAGATATCCTCGTGTATAATCCGAATTTAAGCTGATTTCCATTATCAATGCGATACACAACTTAGTATCCAATTGACTAAAAGTGACTAAAAGTGACTAAAAGTGACTAAATCTCTTAACGGTGCGATGACGCCAACCTGTATAGTGATGTACCTCTGTCGCTATGACCACTTGCTTACGTATTAACGCCTCTATATACATAAATGTCGAATGTCGTCTTGTATATTTGTCCACACATGAAACCACCTAGCTACCCACGCATCAATGGCCACGGCCACCTACTTCCTGACCCTGGCAATATTCCTCGCTTTATGCGGGAGAAGAAGCTCTTCTGGATCGATGCGGACAAACAATACATGCGGCAAGGCACATGGAGCCGGCCCATTACCGATCGGGCTTTCTTTCTCGATGGCAAGCTAGAGTGGCTGGACAAGCACCACATACAGCACGAAGTCCTACTGACGCTTAGTCAGCTGTATGCCAATGGCGTCAACAAGACTGATGCGCTGGATATGGTTCAGTTTCAAAATGACTTCCATGCCGAAGTGCAAGAGACTTATCCTGACCGATTTACTTGCGGCTTTGTGGTACAGCCTCGGTATATCGACGACAGCCTATCAGAGATAGAAAGAGCGGTGGAAAAGCTCAACCTCAAAATGCTGTGCCTCCCCACCCACTATCTCGACGAAAATGACCAATGGCAGACTACGGCTCACGAGCGACTTGGCCCCATCTATGAGTTGGCAAGTCGCTATCGGCTCGCTGTCGACATCCACCCCTATGATGCGCCAAGGATGATCCAGCTACAAGACCAGCACTGGCGCTTTCACCTGATCTGGATGTGTGCCCAAACGGCTGATTATCACCATTTTTACACCATTAAGAATATGGGGGATCGCTATCCAGGTCTCCGCATCTGCCTCGCCCACGGCAATCAGTACGGGCAAGTCAACCTAGGCCGCAGACAACGGGGCTACGAAGGAAGACCAGACTTGTTTAAGGGTATGTCTGCACCGAAGATATCGACAGGGCACCCCAACATCTTCTTTGACAGCATCGTGCACGATGTCTGGTCCTTCGAATTAATGGTCAAGCGAAGTGGTACCCGACAGATCGTCGCTGGACTAGACAATCCCTACCCCCTTGGAGAAATCGACCATAATGACTGCTACCCAGGCACTGTCCTTGATGAAGCCGTCTATCATCAAGTGATCACCGAAGAAGAACGACAGGACATCTGGGGCAGCAATGTAGAGCGATGGTTAGGCAAGTCGATTGTGACCTAGCACTTTGCTAGTACTATGCTACGTGGGTAAGACCCCTTTTAAAATGCAACCTTGTAGACTTACCTTAATATTGCAGTAAGTCCTAATACGTATATTTGCTTTATGAGAAATCTGATGGCATCGATACGTGCTATTATTTGCATCCTCGTAGCGGTGCCAATCTGGCAATCGAGTGAAGGACAACACAGTTTACAGCGCTTTTCGTACCCTGTAAACTCTGATGAGTATGATGAGATTTGTCCGATCCTAAGTTACAATGAAGACTATCTCTTTTTTACTCGAGTAGGTGCTCCTGACCACAATAGAGTCCTCCTTTATGATAGTGTAGATATCTCAAAAACAATGGCACCTGACCTCTATGAAGAAAACCTGCGGGAGATATTCTACTTGATTTCGGGCAAACGAGAGAAAAAGGCACATGAGAGCTCCTATAACCAGGATATCTATTACGCTACCAGCACCAATGGTATCGTCTCCAGTGTGCAGCATCCTGACTTCCCCATCAATAGTGCCTTACCCAATAGTATCTGTAGCACGTACGGACCCGGAGGCAATTTTGTGATCGTCAATCAGTTTATGGCAGACGGTAGCTTGATGCCAGGGTTTAGTACGGTGACCTTCGATGGGGATTCGACATTTAGCTGGCCTAGTCCCATAGAGATCCTAGGATATCAGAGCAGCGGCGGTGCGGTAAACTTGTCGGCCTCAGCGAATGGAGAGCACCTCTACCTAGCCCTAGAGGCTCCAGGCCGTCAAGGCAATTACGACCTGTACTACAGTGTAAAGTTTGCCAAAGACCTATATACCAAACCGATCAGAATACCCAAAGTCAACACCCCTTACCGCGAATCAACACCTTTTATCAGTAAAGATGGTCAGCGTCTGTTTTTCGCCAGCAATAGACCCGGTGGCTATGGCGGTATGGATGTTTATGTGTGCCAACGGACAGGAAAGGGAGCAGGAGAGTGGTCCCAGCCTGAGCGATTGATGGCTCCTCTCAATAGTGAATTTGACGACACCCATCCGTATGTTGCTGAGGATGAAGAAACTATGCTATTCAATAGCAATAGATTGGGCTCAATGGATATATTTCGCGTTAGGCTGACAAGGGACAGCACATTATCGCAACCTATCGAAGTCAACATCCGCATTTTAGACGCCACTGGTCAACCTGTTTCTGGCAGCATCAATTGGTCAGCAGCCTATGACTATGAGTCTAACTTTTCTGGCTTTTTCAGGACTCGCGACGGACACTACAACTACACCATAACAGAAAATATTCCACATCGATTCTACGCAGAGCGAAGGACCAAGACCTCTCAAGTGGCTATTGTCGACCCTCAAGAGCTAAGCGATGCCGGTGTGTCAGCTTACAACCTCGATCTGTTCTTAAACCTCGATGGCAAAGTCATTGCTAGTACCATTGCGAGCGAAGTATCTGTCCTAAGCTCACGAGAAAATCCAGCACCTCCCAAGCCAGCTATCGCTAAACCAGCAACACCATCAGCAGTATTAAAGCAAGAAGCAGATAACTCACGACCCCAGCGCCTTGAGTTTACTGATATCGATGATAGCATATTGCAAGTACCTACCAAGCACACCATTCAACTGCAAAACATCCAATTTGTAAAAGGTAAAGCTATCGTACTGCCAAGCAGCCAGGAGACCTTGCAACAACTGGGTAATGTCTTACTGAGCCACCCGTATGCGGTAATACAGTTAGAAGGTCATACTGATAATGTCGGCCAAGATGATGAACTGAAGCAGCTGTCAATCGACCGTGCCGAGAGTATCAAAAGCCACCTAGTGAGCCAAGGGGTCTCCCCTGCAGCTATCAGGACTATCGGCTTTGGCAAAGACCATCCTCTCAATGCTAATGAAACAGAAAAGGACCGAAAACAAAACCGCCGTGTAGAAATCCGCGTCTTAGATAGTGGAAAAGGCAAGACCAAGTAAATGCAGAAGAAGAAAATAGTCATTACTGGAGCTAGTGGCCAGCTAGCAAAGTCGCTGTACGCAATAAAAAATCAGTACGATTACGCGTTTTACTTTCTGGATCGATCGACACTGGATGTCAGCAATGCTGAGCAGTGCATCACCGTCCTACAGAAGATCCAGCCGGACTACGTGATCAACACAGCGGCCTACACGGCGGTAGATGATGCGGAAGACGACATCGCACAAGCGATGAAGATCAACAGCGAAGCCGTCCAATACATTACGGATGCCCTCACCTACATCGGCGGCAGGCTAGTTCACTACAGTACTGACTATGTCTATGGTGGCGCTGCCACAAGTCCTATTTCTGAAAATGCGCCAACACAACCGCACAGTGTCTACGGCCGCAGCAAACTGTATGGAGATCAAGCCGCCATCAGCTCCGCTATCCCCAGCCTCATTCTACGAACGGCCTGGGTCTACAGCCCTTATGGTCATAATTTTCTCAAAACCATGCTAAGGCTGGCAAAGCAATATGACCAACTCACCGTCGTCAATGATCAGCACGGCACACCGACCTATGCTCCCGACCTAGCAGAAGCTACCCTCTCCATCATTGATCAAGTAGAGCAGGAAAAAGTTCAACTATCACAGTTTAACGGTATCTACCACTGCACCAATAGCGGGCAATGTACTTGGTATGACTTTGCTGTTGAAATCTTCAAAGAAGCGGGAATCGACATCGACGTGCAGCCTGTCACAAGTGACAACTACCCGACTAAGGCAAAAAGACCGAGCTACAGTGTACTAGATAACACCCGCCTACAATGGACATTTGGACTCACCCTGCCACCGTGGCAAGATAGTGTCACAAAATGTCTCAAAGCATTAAAGGAGACGCTTTAGTCCGTAACTAACCAACAAAAGCACAAAACTTGCCTTACCTTTAGCGAGTATAGTTCATTACCTATGTCTACACGATTACGCCACATCCTACTGACCAGCATTGCCCTCCTATCCGGGTTAACACTCTGGGCTACCCACAACCGGGCAGGTGAAATCACCTACGAGCAGATTGATGACCTCACCATTCGCATCACCATTACAACCTACACGCAGACCAGCAGTGTTGCCGCCGACCGCGATAGCCTCTTGGTGTTTTGGGGCGATGGTACATCTGAGTATGTCGATAGGGTCAATGGCAGTGGAAATGGTGTCCCGCTAGAAAACAATATAAAGCTTAACATCTACCAAGCGAATCATACCTACCCGGCACGAGCCACTTATACGGTGGGCTTTATGGATAGAAATCGGGTGGCTAACATCCTCAATGTCAATGCCCCTAACAGCATCGAAGTGCCCTTTTATGTGCAGACGACATTCACCTTCCTCAGCACCCAGTTTCAAGGTCGCAATAGCAGTGCTCAACTGCTCCAACCTCCTGTAGATATTGCTTGTGTAGGTCAGCCCTTTATCCATAATCCCAATGCCTATGACGTCGATGGTGATAGCCTAGCCTACCGACTCGGCGTACCTGCCATGTCAGCGGATATGAATGTTCCGCTTTATCAGTTTCCAGATGAGATTGTACCCGGACCTACTAACAATATTTCTCTCGACCCTATTACGGGTGACTTTGTTTGGGAAACTCCCAAGCTCGTAGGCCAATACAATATCGCCATTATCATCGATGAGTATCGCAATGGTCAGCTGATCAATAGCATCGTAAGAGATATGCAGATCAGGGTAGAAAACTGCTTTAAAGACGGGATGGTAAATGAACCTCCGAGGATCGATGCCCCCACCGAAATATGCGTGGTAGCTGGAGAAGAAATTGACATCAACATACCGATAAGTGACCCCAACCCCGCTAGTCAGGTGCAGGTGTCGGCTACTGGAGGTCCTTTTTTGCAGGACTTTTCTCCGGCCACCTTCTCTAGTCCTAATGACGACTATGCTGCTGTTCCCACGATTGCCAATTTCTCTTGGCAAACCACCTGCGAACATGTGTCCAAATTCGGCTATCAAGTCATCTTCAAAGCCCAAGACCTTTTCTGTGACGAACCCAGCCTCACGACATTACATACCTTGCAGATCAAAGTCGTAGCCCCACCGCCAGAAAACCTGCGCAGCGAAAGTGCCAACGGAGGTATCCGACTCGACTGGGATTTTCCATATGCATGCATGGACGAGCAACAAGGGCGATTCCGAGGATTTAGTGTTTGGAGAAAGCAGAGTACAGGCAGCATCACTGTTGACAGCTGTGGCCCCTCCTTGGATGGCAGCGACTATGCGATTATCGAGTTTTTGACCAATGAAAATGATGGAACTTCTTATAGCTACCTAGACCTAGAGGTCGAAGCTGGCCAAACCTACTGCTACCGACTGCAAGCCGAACTGGCAGACGAAACCCCGAGTGGTCAGCTCTA
>JAOXNT010084336.1:0-16028 GCA_028565815.1 Cletocamptus dominicanus | reverse complement strand
TAAGTCTTTTTCTTTTTTACTCATGATTATGCTTCCTCCTTAACAGTAATCTGCAAATCTGAATAATGCGGGAAAATCTCGTGGATCAGATTTTGCATGACTGTGATGGCATCTCTTCCTGAGTCAGTGGGTTTGTTTTCTATTTGGTGTGCGGGTTTCTGTAGTCGTATACATTCTTTGTAGACTTTTCTTGAGGGGATAGTCGTGTTTAGGACGGTGATATGTTTGGCGATGTCGCCAAAGTTTTCGCGAATAGCGGAAACCATTAAGCGGGTTTCTGTTGTCATATCCCATTGATTGATTAATATTTTCAGTGAGGGCAGGGCAGCGTGAATACCCATGTCTTTTAGTCCATTGACAACGCCGTCATAGATGTTAATCGAGCGTGATAGCTCTTGTGAACTGATTGCATCGGGTGTCGTTGGCGATAGCACAATGTCAGATGCAACCAGCGCCATCTCTTGTAGCTGGCCCCGACCATCTTTTCCTTGCGTATCGACGATAATGATGTCGTAATCGCTGTGTTCAAGTTTCTTGATGACTTTGCGTAGTGCAAAGTCTGCACTAAAGTGCTCATTCATCCAGCGATTCAAGTCTTCGTTCATGTCGTTATTCGGAACGACATGCAAGTTATCAATGTGTGTGTGTTGAATGGCATCCAAATTAGAATCTGAGATAAATTCTAGCAATCCTGCTTCAGTGGGATTCGGATATTCAAAGAATTTGGTTAATGATTGTTGCGGGTCTAAGTCCACAGCAAGGACTTTTAAGCCCATGTCAACGAGCGCAGTTGACAAGTTAATTGATGTTGTTGATTTGCCGACTCCGCCTTTTGAAGAAATTAATGATATCGTTTGGGGCATATTTTTCACCTATTTAACAAATAATTATATTATTGCTTTTCGCATAATTTATATTATGAAATTTCTAAAGCAACTTCATTATATACAATTTTTTTTAAAAATCTAAACATTTTTATAGAATTCTTGTAAATTTTCAAAAACTGGCGTATCTAAAATAAATTTTTGAAGTGCCTCATTGGGTATCTTCTCTGGCTCAAAAATATAAAAACTTAGCTTCGGTGCTGGGGCAGGGCTGTTCAATTTTTTGAAATAGTGAACCTGCTTGCCGGCAATCGGCACGTTTATTTTCTCGTGGTGCATCGGCTTTTGAACGAGTTCCGCCGCTTTAGCTTTTGCTGAAAAACTATCGATGTCATCGATTAAACCATAGGCTTTTGCAAAATCCGCAAAAGCAATCGGTGTCATAATCGCCAAATGCTTTTTATCGTTTTTATTGACGATAAACACAGGGCTATTGCGATTCACGATATATTCTTTGGTTTCAATTTTCTTTTGAATAAAATCAAAAAACGCGCTCACAATTTCTTTGTCGCGTGATTTATCGATTTTATCTGCTTTGGGTTTGTCCGCTTTTTCTACTACTTCGGGTATTTCATCAGCTAATACACTGACTGGGGCAGCTGGAGACGATTCGTCTGCGGTTTCGCTTTCTGCTTCAGAAGTAAACATATCGTCTAAAATACTATCCGTTAGGTCGTCCGTTTCAGTTACTTTGGTTTCCTTGTTGGGTTCACTTACTGCTTCAGTGGGTTCCTGTTCGGTTTTGGCCGCCGCCTGTTTTACAGGCGCGGCTTTTACTGCTTCAGGAGGGACTGGTGTGGTTTTTTCTGCCTTTGGCAAGGTCTCTGTTTCGATAGGTGCTGTATCTGCTTCAGTCAGCTCTGTTATTGTTCCTTCAAATGTAGAGGGCAACTTACCGTAGGCATATAATCGATGATTGATAATTTTAATGCAGGTAAAACGATAATCGCAGTTATCAGATTGTATGTGTACTCGAAAGATTGCTTGTCCTGAATCGGGGTTGAGTTCAGCAAATCCGTGTTGCTGAACTTCGTCAAATATTCTTGAATTATCACTGGGCACATCCGTTGCCCCGTGCGCTTTCATTTCTTCACGTACTGCTTCGGCAAAGTTTTTTGCTACCGCATACGTGTGTGTGTCGGTGATCCAAAACGTTGCCCCAGGTACGTTCGCTTTCATCTTGTTGTTATTCAAAATTAAACGCAAAGTTCGCATAATACGTTCGCCAAAATTTTCGGTATTTGCACCGGGAAATTTTCGTGATTGATTCGCAATTTTAAGCGCTTTAGCCACGGACATTTGATCCGCATGGCTAACAATCTTGCCAATGCTGCCTGCTTCGTATTTGTCTGCATTAATGTAGCTTACCACTTCATTTAGCATATCGAGATTGCGCGATAGAAACGCGAGTGCGTTACCATCGAGTAGCTCACGCATAAATAACATGCCGAGCTTTTCGTGATAACGAAAGTAGCGATTAGGTCTGAATGCGATGCGATAGTGTGTTGTATCGTTTCGATTCAGTGGGTGAAATTCTGCCCCAGTTTTTGCATCGAGAAACTTTGTCATTGTCAGTAGTTTCCCCGCATCGTGACAAATCGCGGCGACAAAAACGCCGTATGTCCACAGGTGCTTCTCACTTTCAATGACATCAGGCTCAGACATAAGAGGCAGCACATACTTTTGACGCTCATTGAGGGCATACTCAATAACCGTAAGCGTGTGCATGACCAAGCCACCTGCGTGGGCATGGTGGTAAGATTGACTAGCAGGGGCTAACTGTGCCAGTTCAGCAAATCGGTAGATTGGTTTTAAATAGAGTTGCTCAAAACGAGCGCTATCAATCATCACTTTAAGTCTGATGGCGCGTATGCGGTTTTGCTGACCCAGATAGTCGATAAGCGCTTCACCCGACATAATCGGCAGTCGCGCATAATCGAGTGCGTCTGAAGCAGACGGGGCGGGTTGTAACTTGTCTAGTATCTTTTTAAACATGCGATTTCATCCACTTCACAATGATTTCGCTGGTGAGATAATTTTGATAATCTTCGTAGTATTCGTAGTCTTTAACACGCGATGTAAACGCACTGAATGTCTCATAAAACGGGTTCCAGATATTCGTAATATCATTTTTAGCATGAAAGACCAGCTTGAAGCAGTGAAGCTCGCTAAAACGAAGTAAAAAATATGGCTCAATAAAGCGGTGGGGCTGCTCTTTTTCTACTGCTTCCGCTTTATCATAAATATTAAATTGGATATCGTCTTCAAGCGTAAATTCGGCATAGACTTCTTCGCCCATGTGTGGATTATCAGCAAAGGTATCGATTATCCGCTGAATCGGTTGGCGGTATTTCTGTTTCAGTTGTTCGACTTGTTTTGGCATAATGATTAAGTTAACTACGTTTTCCTTTTTCCTTTAGTGAGCAACGCTCACTACCCTTACGTCCTTTTCCCCTTCAACGTCCCTTACCCTTCACCTTTTTGAGATTTCCCCTCTATATAAAGAGGGGAAATTCCTTTAAAGGATAAGAACCCTTACCTTTGTTAGTCCTTATTAAATCCCTTTTTCCTTTGCAATGCAAAAAAATGCGGTTCAACTTGTCAAACAAACTGAACCGCATTTAATAGAAACTTTGTTTTTATTTCGCTAGCATGTCAAAAAAATGTCAAAAACAGGCCATGGAGTTTTGAGTTAATGAATAAGCGAATACAGTTAAAACAATGCTTTCTTATCGGATTGCTTAGTTTGTCAAGTCAAGCAATCGCCAACGATTCTAATCAGTATTATGGACGGGGTTTCACTATAGTATCTGAAACGCAAACATCTAGTGACCTTGATGTGACGGTTTATAAAAAAATAACCGCAAAAACAGTAGAAGGTGGCATTAAACAAGTATTAGATGGCACAGGGTGGCGTTTGGCTGACCGTGAAATGGCTGACCCAGAAATTCATCGACTGTATAAACAGCCGATGCCTGAACATAAAAGTCAAATGGGGCCGATTGCGCTTGATCGCGCATTGACTTGGCTAGGTGGCGAAGCGTGGTCGCTAGTCATCGATCCCGTTAATAAATTAGTCAGCTATGAATTAAGCGAAAGCTATCAATGTTTCCCATCTACTAAAACCGCATGTCGAGGAGGGCAGTAATGCGCATTCTAATTGCCACTATATTAGCGCTAACACTAGCAGGTTGTCAGACAACCAATACAGCAACAGGTTATCAGGGTGATGCACAACCACAGGGTTGTCGCTATCTCGAAAGAGACTTGACCGCAACATGGGATGAAAGAACATACTGGTGCGTACCGGGGAGAGTGAAAAATGATTAAACAGATTAAATATTACGCGCTTATCTTAGCAATGGGCGCTGTAAGTACGATTAATGCGCAAACCATCACTTACACAACCATTAATCAAGAGAATAAAAAAGATTATATCGAGCGCTGGGGCATCTCAGAAGATGAGTTTAACCGCTATGTGCAAGTGATGGAAACCGAGGGGCGTTTCCGTTACCCGAATTTAACCCCGCTTGAAGTGCTAGGCATAACCGCTGAAAACGATGCGCTCAAGCAATACTACGCGCGTAAAGCCGCTGAAGATGAGCGTGAAGCTGTCAAAGCACAAATTCACTTTGCGCTACTCACCACCGCGTATAAAGAAGAGTTGAGTGCTAAAGAGAAAAAAGAAGCAGAAGCGAAAAAACTCGAAGAAATCGAATACGAAGATATTCGTAAGGAAGTCGAACAGTTTTTCCTAGAAATGGAAAAAGAAAAGCAGAAAAAGCAATAAAGAAATTCAACTAACGCCAATGAACAAATTCCTCTTCATTTTGTTACTTACCTTTTGTGCATCGGTTCATGCACAGAGAATACCCAGCTATATCAGCTTAGTTGCCTCTGACCAGCAAGAGCCACTCACAATATTGGCGTTAGTGAATACGGGACGTATGGATAATGGACAGTGGAAGCCTTGGCCATGGACGGTATTTGTTAGCGGTAAGCCCGTTTTTTTGAAGAATCAATACCAGCTGGTGCGGTATTTATCAGCTGACCCTAAAACACCTTTTGGTCTTTATGGGTTAACAATGGATGATTTTCGTGCAGACGGCATCAATGATATTTATGTCGCCACGTTACCCATCAATCATGTGCGATTAGCAAGAAAGCATGTGCAATATATCAATCCTGATTGGTTAGCCCAAGCAGGGGAGCACTACGGTATCAACTACCACGCACCCAAAACGTATCAGCCCAGTGTCAAGCCACTGGATCAAGACATCGAAAAACTTATTGCGTACAACGCCAAAAAATATGGCGTAGACGCACATTTAATCCGCGCGGTTATCCGCGCTGAGTCGGCGTACAAAGTCGGTGCGGTTAGTCATAAGGGCGCAGTCGGTCTGATGCAGGTGATGCCAGCGACCGCCAGAGGCATGGGCGTTAACCCCGATGAATTAACTATCCCTAGCGTGGCTATTGACGCAGGCACTCGCTATTTAGCTGAACAACTCAAAACGTTTCGTGACGTTAAGTTAGCACTGGCTGCTTATAATGCGGGACCTGGGGCAGTCAGAAGATATAACTACGCGATACCACCATTCAAAGAAACACAGAATTACGTGCGTAAAGTGTTGCGTTTTAAGCGCGAATACGAGGGAGGGCGACGTGGCTAAGGTCAAGTATAAGCACGAAGCCCTGTTGCGTCCACCGCACGAAAAAGTCGCTGCAATGGCGTATATGTCAGCGGCGGTTATCTTGATTGTCGGTTCAGAGCAAGCCCTTGTCGTTCCCAGTGTCGCGTGGGCTGGCGCAGGCATATTCGGCTGGCGGGCTTTTGTTCGCTTTAAGCAAGGCCGAAGAATTTTAAAATACCAAAAGGGGCTACGTAACTTGCCACTTTATATCATGAAAAGTGAGCAGCTTAAAATCAGTTACAAAAATCAATTTGTCGGTATGGGGTTTCGCTGGACAACTAAACATGCACAAAGACTATACGATTTAGAGCTGACTAAAAACGAGCACTACGAAGAGCAAAGCAAAGGCTATCAGTGGGCAAGGGCGTTCTGTTCTAATCACGAGAATAGCACAGGGCTTATTCGTTTAATCGTGAAGTTTTTAGATTCGCACCATAAACTCAACCCATGGCCGCCACTGCCCGATTTGGAGGGACGGCCAGCACTTCATGCGGTTGGTATGTTAGAAGGTGAAAAGCCAGTCACGCAACCGTTATCGACACGGGTCGCGCACACACGGGTGCAAGGAACCACGCGCGTCGGTAAAACACGGCTTGCTGAATTACTGATTACACAAGATATCCATCGTGGCGATTGCACAATTGTCGTTGACCCCAAAGGGGACGGCGAACTCCTTGCGAGAATGGATGTTGAATGCCGTAAAGCAGGACGAGAGTTAATCGTGTTTCACTTGGGCTATCCCGATGTGTCCGCACAGTACAACCCTGTTGGTTCGTTTTTAAAGATTACCGAACCCGCAGGACGGATTGCAAGACAAATGCCGGGGGAGGGACAATCGCTGGCTTTTAGAGAGTTTGTTTTTATGGTCGTTAACCAATTAATCAAAGCGATGGTGGGCTTAGGTAAAGTGCCGAGTTACCCCATGATTAAAACGTATTGTCAGGATATGAATCCGCTCTTTATCGATTATATGGCACAGCTTTTTATCAAGCATTTTGGCGAAGAGTTTTACAACACTGAAGTTGAAAAAATCAAAAAGCTGATTAACTTACCCGCTGAGGAGCGCAGAAAGCTCAATTTTGATGTCAAAATTCCGAAAGTCATGATGGATCGGTCGGACTTCGGTAAAGCGCACTACGCTTTTTTCCAGCTCTATAAAGAGCAGTTAAGCGAAAAAATGAGCGCCACCGAAGAAGATACCGCGCTATCCCTAATGAAAGTCTATCAAACCGATCCGTCGTATCTTGCAAAGCTAACGGCTTCACTCGACCCATTCTTAGAAAAAGTGACCTCTGGTGCAGTGAGAAAAATGATTGCACCCGATTTTGAAGACCCCGATGCCGTGGTGTTTTCGTGGTCGCAAGTCTTACAAAGTAATGCCGTTGTCTATGTCGGACTAGATGCCCTATCTGATTCAGAAGTCGCGGCAACCGTTGGTAATTCTATGTTAACTGATCTCACATCTGTGGCAGGAAGAATGTATAAGTTTGGCCGTGACCACGGCCTACCCGAATATAAAAGTACAGGCTATCAGCCAAAAATAGCCTTGCATGTCGATGAGTTTAATGAGCTAGCAGGTGAAGAATTTATCCCCATGCTCAATAAAGCAGGGGGTTCAGGGATTCAAGTCACCGCCTACACACAAACCGCAGCCGATATTGAAGCCAGACTTGGCAATAAAGCCAAAGCCCGACAAATGGAAGGGAACTTTAACACGCTCTACATGTTGCGTGTTATCGATAAAGAAACGGCGGGACTGATTACCGAAAAACACGATAAAGTCACGGTTTCGCATTTGGCTGAATTTTCAGGGGCTGCTGATAACTCTAACATTGAAGATGATGTGCACTTTACCTCGTCAACACAAGCACGGGAAATCCAGCGCGAAGTTGATTTGATTCGCACATCGGATCTGACCCGCCTCCCAAAAGGGCAGGCGTTTGCATTGCTCGATGGTAACAACCTCTACAAATTCCGTATCCCGTGGTTGCGACCCTCTAAAGACGAAGAGATTAGCGATAACTATCGCCAAATGATAGCCAACATGAAAAATAAGTACCAAACCGCAGACGATGCGTGGTACGACTATAACGAATACTTTATCCCAGCGCAAAGTATTGGTAACAGCGAAGAGTTTGCACAACTCATAGAAGACATGAAATTTATCGGGGACGAAAATGGCTTCTGAAGCAACCGTCAAACAAAAACCCGGCTTACTCAGCCCGATTACGTTACCAATTGCGGTCACGTTAAGTGTGGTTGGTTATATCTTTGTATCCACGATTTTGGGCGCGATTTTAGACTTCATCGGGCAATGGTTAGGTTGGTGGGGTGCTGACCACATGCTAAACGTCTTAGCGGCTGATATCGCTTATCTAGGTGATAACTTCACGCAATCAATTTTCGGTGAGCCTCCTGCGCAATTGGCGGTAGCCATTGCGACCAAAGTTCGTGATTCGCTGACATTATCAACGCACATCGGTGGACAAGACTACGCCTTTATGCGCTGGGTGAAGTCAATGGTGCTGGTCGTCGAACCCATCTGGCAAAACATTGTCTATTCAGCGATGAGTGTCATGGTGCGTAGCTTTATCGTGATTATGTCATCCGCTTTCTTTTTAATCGTCTTCTTAGTGACGATGGTGGACGGACTGGTTGAGCGAGAGCTTCGTAAAGTGGGTGGCGGCATCGAACACGCTCAGCTGTATCACATCTCAAAAAAATGGGCCAAGCGCATACTCGTTATATCACCGATTGTTTATTTGGCGTGGCCGACTGAAATGAATCCCGCGATTATCATCATTCCAAGCGCGGCGCTATTTGGGTTTGCCGTCTACATGACGTTTGCGACATTTAAGAAATATTTGTAATTATAAGGTGCATTATGAAAAAACTCGCTTTAATTATCACTTTAGCACTATCGGTTCAAACGGTCAGTGCTAGAGACTATCAACAACAACAAGATATCAAAGAACTCATCAAGGAGGTGCAATATCAAAAATCTGTCGCAATAAAACTTAAACAAAAATATCAAAATGACAAGAGCAAAATCCGCTTTAACTATGATGCGTTAATACGTCAACTAGACGCGACCATCGCTGGCATGAATGAATACATTCAGCAAGAAGTCTATGAGATTCACGATGAGCCACCCAAGGCGGTTAAACCGAATACGGTTAAGGTGAAGCCATGACCATAGGTGAAGCGTTTTCAGAGGGCGCAGGCATCAGTAATTTCCCGCTGCTGCTCATTGCAATCATCTTAGTTTTGATCGTTGTCTTTTTGGGCGGTACATCGGTGTTAGCCCTCGGTCAGAAATTAAGAGACTTGCGCTCAGGTGAAAATCTCGGGAGAGTAGCGGTCGCCGTTTTTGTCATCTTTGTCGGTATTTTATTTATCTTAGCTATTTTTTCTTTATTCAGTATATAACCAATAACTAACTAATGATAGGAGCAACTATGAACAACACTTTAATCAATAAAATCGGGTTACAAAACCCTGCCGTTTGGAAAGCGTTATTTTTGGCGCTAATTGTCGTGCTTGCATTTGTGGCTTTTCCGACCTTTGCGCAAGAAAATCCACTGAAAGATATAAGTATAGTACCTAATGCCGAAACCAACGATTTAGGCGCGACCATGGAATGGCTACTCAAAATCTTGATTGCCGCCATCATTGTCGTTGCCGTGGTATTTGGTCTAGGTGATGCCATCTTTGGTATTTTCGCCAGCCTTAGCGATGCGAGACGTAATCAGGAGTGGGGTAAGTTCTTTATGTCACTTTTTATGATTGTCATTGCTATCGCTGTGGTTTTGATGGTCGCTTTCTTTATGGTCGAAGTCGGCACGAAAGTATTCCAAGCATTATGGCCTAAGGCAAGCTAAGAAACAGTAAACAATAGGAGTGAATTGATGTCCAACAAACCGCAACAAGTGTTATCTGAATTAGAGCGTGAACCGCTCGCTTATTTCGGATGTACGTGGAGTGAAATTCGCAATTCAGCAACCAAAGCGTTGGTGCTGGGATTTATCATTGGGATTTCAATATCTGCTTTGTTGTTGTTTGTTGGACTTAAACCCGCCATTGCGATCTTGTTAATCGTTTTGATTACGATGGTTGCAAGTATCATTTTGGCGGTTTTAATGCTCAAAAATATTGCCAAGCATCGCGCAGGTAAGCCGCTTTTCTATGAAGTGCATAGAACAACGCACCGCCGAAGCATTTTCGTTCAACCCCAAAATATCAGGTATCAACGTGAAAGAAATCGTTAATAAAATAGCAAAAACTAAGAATAAAAACGAAGCGGTCAATCAAGAGATGCGCTTTAAAAATCGGATTATTTTTGTCTTGTTGGTCATTGTACTATTTGCTATGTACAAATTTGCTACTTATCCGAAACAATTAACGGTCTTTACACCGCCTGATATCTCACAGTCTTTTGTGCAAAAAATCGGCGATGTCCCTAATTCATCGGTTTATGGTTTTGCAAGAACGCTGTGGGAAGCACTCAATTATTGTGAGAATAACTGTCTAAGTGAGTATCCCCAGCGCCTAGATCAATATAAAGCCTTCTTAACTAAGGCTTGTTATACCGAATTAAGCGACCACTTTCGCTTTAACCAATCATTGTATGATTCGCGTTCAAGACGGTTGCTACCGACTGAGAATACCGTTTTTGACTTAGAACGCGTGAAAAAGATTTCGAGCGATACATGGTACGTATCGTTACAGTATTTGCTTGATGACGATATTGGTGGCACAACGACCCGTCGTCAGATTATGGAGTACCCACTCAAAATAACATCGAGCGGCGTACCGACCCAATACAACCCGTGGGGCATGTCTATCGACTGCTATTGGCAAGACCCTGTGGTCATCGAGTACCAAGAATTACCGGAGGTCAAATAATATGAAACGCATCACATTTATCGCAGTCGCATTGACGACAAGTCTTAATATTGCCATGGGTAATACAAAAACAGTGGTCATTAGTAATGACCCCGTGGATGTGAGTTTGCCTGTGGGTAGCGAAATTCGTGTCGAGTTTCCCGAACCGCTACTCAACTTAAACATACAAGAGCAAGCCGACGCTAAACTCAATACTTTTGTGAAACCCGATGGAGTGGTGTACTGGACAGCATCGGATGCGATTGCGCCATCTCGCGTCATTGCGACGACAAACTCAGGCGAGGTGATTTTGCTAGACATTAGCACGGGCAATAGCCCTGTCACGGTTTATCAACTAACCGATAAGGTACAGCCCACAGCATTACCCCAGCCGATTCGCCCAGGGGCAGCGCAAGCAGCGACCACATCGACTGCGCCAGCGCCCAGTCAGCCAGCACAACCTGAGCAAGCACAGGCTGCGACGCCAAACAATGACCCGTATCGCTTGATGCCACCGTTTTTACGAGAGCAATACAATCCAGCAGGCAGTGCGCCCAGCCAAGCACAGGCAAAAACGTATAGCTATGCTGACATGGCTGCTTTTGCGATGCAACACTACATCGGCCCCAGTCGGCTAATCAGCGACTTGCCAGCAGGGGAGGTCAAGGTCAAATGGCCAAAATCGCCCATTTTGCGCGTGTGGAAAGACCGCATTCACCTAAAACCCTTAAATGGTTGGGTGATTGGGGATCACTACATCACAGCGATTCGTGCAAAGAATGTCAGTCATGCGCCTTATGAATTTGATCCACGCGCTTTGCGCGGTAATCTCGCATTTGTCGCATCGCTTTCTGATGTGTTACCCCCAATGGGTAGCGCTCAAAACGAAACGATTTGGGTGATTATCACGCAACAGCCGTTTCACGAATCATTCTAAGGAGGCAAAGATGGGACTAGGTAAAGTAGTAGGTTACATTTTGGGCGCACTGGCCTTAGTTGTTATCGCGATTGTCGTATTTTTTGGTGGTAATGACGAGGTAATGACCGTCAATCAGAGCAGCAGTCAGCGGGGTGTACAAGAAGCTCAGCGTCGCGCTGACGACCCCACGTATGCACAAGAGATAAGGGGGCTGACAGCAAAGCTAAAAGCCGCTGAAGACCAGATGAAAATCCGCGAAAATCGCTATGAAGAAGAGATTAGTAATCTGGAAACGCAGATATCTGAAATGAACTATCAGCTGAGCACATCACAAAATAGTGAACAGCTCGAACAAATTCAAGCGACATTAGAGCAACTGAACGAACAAAAAACTGCCGCTGAGCAAGAAAGTCAGACGCTTAAAAAAGAGTTTGAGAAAATTTCAGAACAATTGGCACAAGTACAAAATGCCAAATCGGAAGAAATCGAAGCGCTACGCACCGAATTAGCAACTGTGACTGAGCAAGCGAAATCCGAGGTTCAGTCCACGGTTGATGCGATACGCGCACAGCTATTAGCAGAACAGCAAAATACCGTTGAAGAGCAAAATGCCAATGATTTACTTGGCATTGATGACATTACCGTAGCAACGACGACACCTGCAAGTCGCACGGTCAATCACCGCCCGTATCAAGTGCCGGGGCTAGAAACCCCTGCGAGTGCGGGTAACACTGGCTCGGCTCAGGGTAATGATTTGGCATCTTTGTTGCCCTTTGAGCAATTAGATAGAGCTTCAGATGAATTAAGCAGTGCGATTACAGGTGCACCGTTACGCGGAACTAATGTCACAACGACTACTGGTGGGCGACAAGAACAGGCGCTTACGGTTTTCCCCGTCTATACCTTGCCACCGACCACGATGCTAACCGATTCTAAACTGCTCACGCCGCTTGTTGGCCGTGTGCCGATTGCAGGAAACTTAAACGACCCGTTTAAGTTTCAGTTGGAATTATCACGAGAAAATCTTGCGGCCAATCAGCATAAAATACCAGGCGTGGCTAAAGCCATTGCTTCGGGTATCGCCATCGGTAATCGAGAGCAAAGCTGTGTCAGAGGGGTGATTAACAGTATGACGTTTATCTTTGAAGATGGCACGATTCATAATGTCGGTACGCCGAGAGGCGGTAATAATGTCCGTAACGGCCTAGGGTATCTTGCCGACAATAACGGGACACCGTGTGTACTTGGTCAGTATATCAATAACGCAGGAAGCTATCTAAAAGACCGCTCACTCGCTGCCTTTTTAGAGGGCTTGGCTGCTGCTTACGGGCAAACGCAAGTTGAAGTTATCAATGATGAAGGGAGTTTGACTTCATTTGTTAGCGGCAACGCTTTTGAGTTTGCCGCTGCGCAAGGGGTGAGTAATTCTGCCGCAGAAATTGCCGATTATGTCCGTCAAAGAGCATTAGATGCTTTTGACGTGGTATATGTGCCACAGGCACACAAAGTACAAATTATCTTAGAACAGCAAATTGAGATTGATTACGATGTCAATGCCAGAAAAACAAGCTATGTTAACGAAAATAGAGGAGTTACTTATGATTAATCGAATAGGTTTAAGCGTGGTTGTCGTGTCAACTTTATTAGTCGCAGGGTGTTCCTCGAGTAGAAACATTCAACCCCTGCCGCAGGGTGGACCAACTACATCGCAGATATGGCACGGTGCTGAAGCAGAAACCGCCAATACAAACGCTAATACAGAGACGTCTCAGACGCTCGTCTCTGAGCGAAATAAAATCAACTATAATGCGCAACCGATTACTTATGCTACAGGTATGAGCACCACCGCGCAATCGGAGCTGGCTGAACTGAACGCGGATTTTCATCGGATTCCAAATCCGCAAATATTGGGCTACGTCTATCCGCACTTTAATCAAGCAAATATGCCTGTGCCGGGTTACTTTACGGTCTTTAAACTCTATGACAAAGACCCGTATGCGCTGATGAGAGAAGGCGCAGGAGCAGCGCAACCATGAACCCCGTACTCAATGGTTTACTTAGATTAAGTGGTTTTGCTCCGCTCATTGGGCCAATTCCACTGACTGAGAAAAAGTTTAGCGAAGTGTTTCCATCGGATCCGTCGTTTATTGATTATTTTCCTGTCATTAACTACGACAAGGACACCGAAACTTTTTTGCTCGATGATTTAATCAATGTCGGCATGGCGTTGGAATTAACGCCTAAAGACTTGGATGCCAAGCCTGAAGATACCTTGGCTGAATTTAACGCGCAGATTGCATCCGCGCTAAACGACTTGCCAACGCCTGAAGAACACCCTTACGTTTTTCAAGTGTTTTTACAAAACACTGAAATAGAAAACTTGGGCGATCTGATGGAACGGGCGTTACCCGAGCGAATTAAAAATGACAAGCTATCGCTGGCTATTGTCGATGCGATGCGTGAACACTCAGATGTGTTAACGCATGAGCGCGGGGCGTTCCCCGATACTCGCATCGGGGACGAGCATGGCTGGAGAGCCAGCTCACGGCGTATATTTCTTGTTTGCTACCGTCGTTGCCCTGAATCGTATTGGCAGAAGAATCGCAAAACGCCACAGAAACAACTGATTGACGACACCAAGTCATTTATAATGACGCTGAATAGCTTTGGTGTCAAAAGTAAAGTCGTAGACGACTATACGCTCATAAAATGGCTTGGGCCATTCTTCTCAGGCCAAAAGTTCGATAGCAAGGGTTATACGCGAACGCATCATAATGAGATAAAAGCGTTAGCTAACTACGACGTTGGCCAAGAAATTTTTAAGGTCGCACCGACCTATCATAAAAGTGATGACCCTTACGAACAGGGCATTTATCAATTTGGTGAGCGCTATATTCGTTACTTAACGACTGAGGGCTTACAAGCTGTGCCCAAAGACGGTGCGCTCACCATCGGTAAAGCGGAAGGGGAGTCCGTTAATGCGTCGGTTTGGGAGCGCTTTAAAGCAGGGAGCATGATGGTTTGGACGTTTGTGCCAGAACCTAAAGTAGTGATGGACGCTAAACTTCTTGAGATGGAAACCAAAGCGAGCGAAACGTCTTCGCTTGAAGCGGACTTTGCACAAGAGCAAGCCCACAGCGCCCGCGAAGAAGTGCTTAAATATAAGCAGCGCATTCTCTATGCGCAAATTGGTTGCTTTGTTTCGGGCAACTCAATCGATGAGATTGTCGAACGCACCGCTGAGTGTAGCGATGCGATTAATCTTAGCGGTTGTTTAAACTTTATCAAACCGCAATACGATTTAATCTCAAAAGATACGTTTGTCACGGCGATACCTTTTGTCTACGATTATCATCACGACAGAAAGCATCAGCTACGTGCGAGAATGACGTATACCTCGCATTTGGCGGCGACACTGCCGCTTTACGGGGTATCTCGGGGTAGCACCAACCCGTGCTACATTATGTATAAACGCTCAGGCGAGCCGTTTATGTATAACCCCTATCTGAAGTCAGATCGGGTGCGGGTGGCTCACTCGATGATATTCGGTCCCACCGGATCGGGTAAGTCCGCCACTTCAGTTAATAAAACTACTATGTCCATGGCAATGAATGCACCGCGTCAATTTATCATCGATAAAGGGAAATCGTTTGCGTTACTCGCGGACTTTTACGAAATGCACGGTAAAAAAGTCGTGCGATATGAGTTTACGCCCAGCTCTAAACAAGTGTTCCCGCCGTTCTATGAAACGGACAAAGCCCTTGAGCAACTTGCACAAGCTGAACATGTCGAATCGCTGTTAGAAGACGATATCGACTTAACGGATGAAAGTGATGATGGTGATATGGCCGATGAGAAGCGTGATTACCTTGCGGAAATGATGCGTACATTGCACATCATGGTGACAGGGGGCGAAGCGATTACGCTCAAGCCCATGGAAAAAAACTTTGTGCAAAAATCACTCATCAAAGGACTGAAAGATGCCAAAGCCAACGGCGCTAAACACGCCATTATCACCGACATTCAAAAAGCGATGCGTCACTATTCAGACGTTGAAGAACGTGAATCACTCGCGATTAAGTTTCGTGAAATGGCCGATGCGTTGGAATTGTGGACGACAGGCCCACGGGCAAGGCTATTTAACCAAATCGGCGAGGGGTTTGACCCCGATGCTGACTTGACGCTCATCGAAACGGGCTTTTTAACCGATGAGGGTAATGAAGATATGTTTGCCGTCGCTATGAGTGCGACACTCACAAACATTACCTCGCTGGGTGAAGCCACGCAATACGATGAACGCTGGGTCGAAGTCTACATCGACGAGGCGCACTATTGGATGAAGCGCTATTTATTGCTTCTCGCACTCATCCAAGGGACAAAAGTTTGGCGTAAGCTGGGGATATGGCTCACGCTGATTACACAGGACTTTGACGATTTAATCGACGAAGCGAAAAAAATTCTCGCACAAAGTGAGAATTGGCTCATGTTGTCCATGGAAGATGAGCAAGCCGACCAGGTCGCTAAATTTAAAAAGTTAACCGACGAAGAAAGCTATCTCATTCGCCAAGCCCGAATTGAAAAGCCGTATTACGCGGAAGGCGTTTTACTCTCTAAAAAATTCGGCTGTGGGCTAAATCGCTTTATTCA
>JAOXNT010082117.1:0-16062 GCA_028565815.1 Cletocamptus dominicanus | reverse complement strand
TACTACACTTTCCAAGCAAAAATCAGAAACAAAATTACGGTCTCTAAATTGCACATTTATTTTTTTACTGTCCCTAAGTAACGGTAAAAGCTGTAATTATCCATAATCTTATGCTTATTTCAGTCATTAGTTGTTAATTTTGCAACGTTTTAGTGGTGTATAGGACTAGAGTAACAGAAAAAAACAAGGTCATTGCCACTAAAATTCTTATACTAAAACATTCACATAAACCCATCTCCATCATGGAAATGAAACATCTTATCATCGGTTTAGGATTATTCTTACTTTCTTTTGTAGAAGTAGTAGCTCAAGATGACCCCGTCTTATTCACCGTAGATGATACTCCTGTACATTTATCAGAGTTTGAGTACATCTATGCCAAAACGAATGGCGACCAAGCAGATTTTTCTAAAAAATCCTTAGAGGAATACTTGGATTTGTATGTGAAATTCAAATTAAAAGTGCAGAAAGCCAAAGAAATGAAGCTGGACACCACACCTGCACTCCAAAGAGAGCTAGACGGCTACCGCAAACAGCTTTCTGACTCTTACCTCATGGATAAAAACGTAAAAGAGCGACTTCTAAAAGAGGCTTATGAGCGACAGAAAAAAGACATCCACATCAGCCATATTATGGTGAATATCAGAGGGCGAAAAACCCCTAAAGACACCTTAGCGGCTTATAATAAAATACAGAACATCAAAGAACGCCTAGATAAGGGCGAATCCTTTGAAGAACTCGCCAAAAGCATATCCGAAGACCAGTACTCTCGTAAAGAGTCAGGGCGACTCGGTTGGGTTACAGCGGTACTACCCAATGGATTCTATGAAATGGAAAATGCTGCCTACGAAACACCCCTAGGCAAATACTCACAGCCTATCCGCACTTCCATGGGCTACCACATCATCCAAGTAAACGATATTCGTCCGGCTCGTGGCACAGTAGAACTCGCACATATCATGGCTTTTAATAAACCACCTAAAAATGTCGATAAAAAAGGCTATGACCCCAAAGCCATCATCGATAAAGCCTATGCGGACTTACAGGCGGGTGGTGATTTTGAGCAAATTGCCCGTAATGTGTCCCTAGACAAAAAGAGTGCCGCCAAAGGCGGGTACCTCGGTTTTTATGGAATTGGTCAGAGTGAAGCCGCTTTTGAAGATGCTGCCTTTGCCCTTGAAAAAGATGGTGCATACACTGCCCCCATCCAAACCTCCACAGGCTGGCACATCATCAAGCGTATTAGTAAGCCCGAATTAGGCAGCTATGATGTAGAAAAAAATAGACTACGGGCTAAAGTAGAAAAAGATAGCCGCTTCCAAGAAGCTAGAATTGCTATGATTGAACGCATCAAGGAGGAGAATAACTATACCGTGAATGAAGAGGTATTCAAAGCATTTACGAGTAGCCTAGATAAGACCTTCAAAACCAACCGCTGGAAAGCTCCCAAACGCTCCGAAGAGACTTTATTCACCTTTGGGGACGACCACGCCTATGACTTAGGTGGCTTTACAGATTTCTTGCTGCGTTCTGCTAGGAGACGCATGATACTAGGCCGAGCCGCACAGCCCGAGGTGGTGGCAGAAAAGCTACTCAAAGAATACTCCGATAATATGGCACTAGAGTACGAAAAAACTCAGCTATCTGAAAAGTATCCTGATTTTCGTGCCTTAATGCGAGAATATGAAGAAGGCATTATCCTTTTTGAAGTAACGAAAACAGAAGTATGGGACAAAGCCGCCCAAGACACCACTGGACTCAAAGCCTACTTCGAGGAACACCGCGATGACTACCTTTGGGATGCAAGAGCCGATGTGACTGTTTATACCCTCAACTCTCAGAGTGAAAAAATATTGGCGAAAGCTAGAAGATTGGCTAAGAAAAAGAAAAAGAGTAAGGTATTGTCTAAAATCAATAAAAAAGGCAATCTGCTCACAGCTACAACGGATAAAGCCGAGAAAGGAAGAGACTTTTTCCCCGGACTGGACGATATGGAATGGAAAGAAGGAAAACTCAGTCCTAATCGCATCAATGGTGATAATACCGTGTCTTTTGTAAAGCTGGATAAAGTCTATAATAAGGAACGCAAAGAGCTAAAAGACGCTAGGGGCTACGTCATTGCAGACTACCAAAATTACTTAGAAAATAAGTGGGTAGAACAGCTCAGAAAAGAGTACCCCGTGAACATCAATAAAGACGTACTAAAGAAAATCATTCGATAAACATTGCAAAAGTTTCCCTTACATATCGCCCTTTTCTGTTGGAGCATTGCCTTGGCTATACCAGCATGTGTACCTCCTAGCAGTACGGATGATGATGCCGATAAGCTATTGGCTAAAGTCGCTAATAAATCCCTGTACCTGTCCGAACTGGATGGCATCATTCCTGCTACGGCTACCTCCTCAGATAGCACCTTGATTATTAATGCCTATATCAACCGATGGGTGAAGGAAACTTTAATGCTAAATGAGGCAGAACGGAATATCCCAGATGATTTGAATATTGACCGACTCGTGCGTGATTATCGCTCCTCACTCATTATTCATAATTATGAAAAATTGCTGGCTGAAGTAGAATTAGATTCTACCATCACCAATGCGGAACTCATGGATTATTACGAAAAGTATAAATCCCATTTTCAGCTCAATACCAGTATTCGGGAATGCCAATTTGCTAAATTCCCTATCAATACCCCGGATTTGGATAATATAGCCGACCTTTGGGGCAGTGAGTTTGATGAAGACAAAGAAGCACTCCTGCGATATTGCAAAGATTTTGCAGAGGTCTATCAACTAAAGACGGATACTTGGCTAACAGATGATGAACTGAAAAAGGAATTACCTGAAAGCATCGTTTCTTCCATGAAGGCGAATAAGAGCTTCGACCAAAAAACAGATGACTTCCGTTACTTTGTAAGCGTGGGAGATGTACAGTCTAAAAACAGCAAACCACCTATGGGATATATCCGTGCCCAAGCTACGAAGTACATTTTACATAACCGTAAGATGGATATCATAAAAAACAAACGAGAAGAATTATTTAATGAAGCCAGCCAAAAAGGACTAGTAGAGTATTTCTGAAGTGTTGGGGCTTCGCCTACGGCTCGCTTGTTGAATTGTTGAGGCTCGCTTTGCTCGCTTGTTGAGGTTGTTGAAGTGTTGAGGCTTCGCCTACGGCTCGCTGTTGAATTGTTGAAGTTGTTGAAGTGTTAAAGTGTTGAATTGTTGAATTGTTGAGGTCTTGAAGTTGTTGAATTGTTAATTGCTACCCCCCTAAATGCTAAAACCTAACTGCTAAATGCTAAAAGCTAATCGCTAAAACCTAAATGCTAATTGCTAAAAGCTAAATCCTAAAACCTAAATGCTAATTGCTAAAAGCTAACTGCTAATCGCTAAATTACTAATTGTCTATAATAAAAAAGATGTTGAAGAAATATATCATACTTTTCATAGCCACGACGCTACTACTCTGTTTATCTGATTCTGCTCAAGCTCAAGATGAGGAAGTATTAGATAAAATCATTGCCGTAGTGGGAGGAGAAATCCTATTACAATCCGAGCTACAAGAGAATATTGCCCTAGCAGCTAGCCAAGGAGGAACACTACCCGAGAATGCAGACTGCATATTTTTAAGTCAATTATTGACTCAAAAACTACTTGTCAATCAAGCTAGATTAGATAGTGTACTGGTAGCCGATGCAGAAGTGGAAGCACAGATGGATGCTCGCTTTGAGCAAATTCTCAATCTCATGAATAATGACCCACAGCAGTTCATTGACTACTACGGCATGACCATCACGGAGGCTAGGGAAAAACTCCGCAAAGACATGAAAGACCAACTCCTCGCACAACGAATGCGGCAGCAGGTCATTTCTAATGTTGAAATTACCCCTTCGGAGGTCATCCAATTCTTTAATAATATCCCACAGGATAGCCTACCCTATTTCAACTCCGAAGTAGAAATTGGTGAAATCGTCTTTTTCCCCGAACCCAATAAAGAAGAAAAACAACGAGCCAAAGGAATCGCACAAGAACTCCGTCGCCAAATCGTAGAAGATGGTGCGGACTTTTATACCTTAGCTAGTGAAAAATCTGATGACCCAGGCTCCGCTAGATTAGGAGGTGACTTAGGCTGGCAAAAACGCGGACAGTTTGTACCTGAATTTGAGGCAGCAGCCTATACCCTAGAGGTAGGTGGCATATCGGAAGTAGTGGAAACAGAGTTTGGTTTTCATATTATCCAACTCCTAGAACGCCTAGGAAATCGCATCCACACCCGCCACATTCTCATACAACCCCGCATACAGCAGCAAGACCTAGATTTGGCATTAGAAAAACTCAATAATGTCAAACAACTCATAGATACAGACTCCATGTCTTTCTCCCTAGCCGTGAAAAAATATTCCTCCGATAAGGTACAAAGCTACCACAACGATGGTCTCATGTCTAACCCCAAAACAGGTGATACTTTCTTTGAAACATCTGACTTGGATGTGGATGTATATTTCACCATTGATACCATGAAAGTAGGGCAAATCAGTTCTCCTATTAAATCCGTTTCTCCTAGGAATGAGGTCAGCTTTAAACTACTACAACTGGTATCCATGACAGACCCGCACCAAGCCAGTTTGGAGCTGGATTATAACCGCATAAAAAATGCAGCCATAGAGGAAAAGAAAGCTAGCCTACTCATTAATTGGGTCAGTGATGCCATAGAAAATACACACATCCAACTGGATAAGGACTACCATGATTGTGAAAACCTAGAGGCATGGATAAAGGATGATGTAGCCAATAGACCTTAGTAAAACCCTAGAAGTAGCCCGAGAGATTTCCATAAGCCCAAATAACGACTTGGTTATTTGGGCTTAGTGAAACGTCAAAAATAAGTTGCTCCAAAATGGGTTGTTAGATTTTGCTCGTCAAGGCGGAGGAAATGTAGCATAGCGGGCTATGCCTAGTTTCCTCCAACGCAGAAGAGCAAAAAAATAACAATTCATTTTGGGTTAAGTTATTTTTTATCTTTTACTTAATTCACACCTGCACTTGTGCTAATATAGCCCCAGGGAATCGGCTGCCCTCCAGTATCGCTCCTTGAAAATTAGCACCACGGAGGTCACAATTCTCAAAATCCGCCCCACGCAAATTAGCGTTTTGGAAGGAGGCATTTTGTAGAGAAGCCCTAGAAAAATCAACGCCTTGGAGTTGGCTATCCGAAAAATTACAGCCTGCTAAATTAGCATCCGTAAAAAGGGAGTAGCTGAGGTCAGCGGCTGAAAAATCAAGATGAGGTGCATGGCAGCCACAGAAGTTAGCAAAAGGCAATACCAACTGCTGGGTAGTGCGTTCTGGGGGAATATTTGACCGCTCAAAATTAGCCTGTTCGCCCTCCCTCGCTTTTCCGCCCGTATATACGCCCAGCACCATCCCCAACACCTCTAAAGTCTGCCACTGCCCCCCTGCCCCTCCAGAAGCCAAAAACGCAATATGTTTTTTCTGTTTCTCCCTCCATTCTTGGGCTGTAACAGGAGTATTACTCGCCGCCATCTGTTGCATAAGTTGGGACTTAATCGTATCCGTGCTGCTCCCTGCTTGGTCAGATAACGGAAATACATCTCGCAGAATATAACTATCTAATGACAACTCACTTTCTGGTGTCCACACTAAAGCTGACGCCCCATCGTAAGGGTGGAAATAAGCATGACGACGCTCTACAATGGCTTTTTGTGTGTATATCAATGATAAATAACTGGCAAAATCCATCACCCGAGACTCTGCATAAGAACGCAAATACCCACAGCCCATAAGCACCGGTGGATTAGCCTCTCCATTGAGAAAAAAGGCAGCATCCCCATCCGTAAACAGGTCAAAAGGGCATAATCTTTGGATAAAATCGGTACTACTATATCGCTGTCCCTGGAAATAAATGTCTTGCTCCTCTGCCTCCAAAAGCGGCTTTTCCCTACAAAACACCTGCCGTATAGGCAAAAAATAAGCCTCTCCCTTTGCCCTATCATCTGCAGTCGCCCAAGAAAAACGCATACCATTTGCTGTGGTATAGAAATGACGAATCGCCTCATCTAGTGCATAGCCCAAATGATTCTCCACTAGCTCTATATCAGATGATACCGCAGCAGGTGCCGTATATGACACAGCAGAAATGCGTGGGTGCTGTTGTAAAGCATCCGCTAATTTCTTAAAGCAATGGTGGTAATTTTCCATGAATTTAACGTTTCCTTATTACCATATCATTCAGCAAGCTAGTATATTGTATGTGCAATAACCATTGATTCATATCCCTTAATGTCCCTAAATGCCCCTCACTCCAAAAATAGTCATGATAATGAATGTGGAGGGAGGGAACATTAAGTAAATTGGTCAAAAATAAATAAAAAATTTAAATAATTTGCGTTCAAACATTCATTTTTTTGCGTAGAATATGATTAGTGAAACGTCAAAAATAAGTTGCTCCAAAATGGCTTGTTAGATTTCGCTCACCAAGGCGGAGGAAAGGTAGCATAGCGGGCTATGCCTAGTTTCCTCCAACGCAGGAGAGCGGAAAAATAACAATTCATTTGGGATTAAGTTATTTTTGATCTTTCGCTTAAACCTTGTCCTAATATTTTTTATATCATGATGCACCCATTCATTGCTCCATATCTCCTAATTGCACTTCTATTATTCACGGTATCAGATGCTAGTATAGCACAAAATAACACCATTGTATATGGTTACATAGAATCCGCTAGTGGCATACGAGACATAAAAATAGTGGTGAATGACCGCTATGTGGATGGGCAGATGGACAGCTATCTTGCCCGTATTAATGATGATGGAGGCTTCACCTTTGAGCTACAACTCCAGCGCCCACAGCTCGTGCAAATCAGCTACGCCAGAAAGACCACAGACCTATACCTAGCACCGAACGACACCCTTTACATAGAGGCAAATGCAGCCGTTTTCCCTTATGATATGGAGCTAGGCGGCAAGGCAGCTAGTAATAATCATTGCTACTATAGCTATATGAATGAGTTCCCTAAAAATACAAATGAATTTGAACAAAAACAATATAAATCGGGCATACATTGGTATCGCGTCCCACCCAAAATAGATGGTATGATGCGTAGGATGTCCGCCACTTCTTTTACGGAAAGCATGAAAGCTCGCAAAAGACTTCGGCAAAGTTTTTTGGATAATTACCAAGCTAAATTCCCCAACGAACTCAGCCCAGATTTCATCCAATTTATGCAAGCCGAAATCAACTATGAGTACGGCTACTATATGCTTTGTTATGGTGATATTTTTCGCTACAAACATGCGGTACAACCCACTTTTTTTGATGAAGCCCTACTACCTCTCCTCCCATCACAGCTAGGGAATAGTTTTTATAGAGAGTACCTAAAAGGATATGTTAATCATCATTATATGGATATTTATGAAAATGATGTAGCAGGTATTTTTAATAAACAATATGAACTCGCCTCCAATTATTTATCCCATGAGGAACTCGCCTATTTTCGCTCGGAGTTAATCGCCAAAGCCCTATATGGGAAAAAGGTAAATATCATACTAGACAAGTATAATGCCTTCCTACGCAATAATACCTACCCTGCCTATAACCCCAAAGTAACCCAAGCATACAACCATGCCGTCAAATATGACAAAGGCAGCCCCGCCCCCAATTTTAACCTCCTAGCTATGGATGGCTCACAGGTGAGTCTGCAACTCTATAAAGGCAAACCCATCTACCTCAATTTTTGGGCGACATGGTGCAAGCCTTGCGTCAATAAAATGGAACGCATGAGGCAAATCCAAAAAGAGCTAGAGGCAAAAGGTGTCGTTTTTATACATGTTTCCCTAGATAACAATGAAAAGGGTTGGCGGACAGCTATCCGTGAAAAAGGCTATGGTGGCACCCACATTTTACTCAAAGGAAATGCCGCTAACAGCATCAAGGAGGATTACAATGTACAAGCTATTCCTCAGTATTTTATCATTGATAAATATGGCAACTTCGCTCCTAAGCCTAAAAATAATGACGTATTAGAGCTAAAAGAAAAGCTATACAACGTATTAAAATAGAGCATTTTATACATTATAAAAATAATTCTATTTATTTTTTTATAAAAAATACGCCTTTTCTGGGAACGATTTTTATTTCTATTCGCATTATTATACCGTACTTGCATGGCGAGGGTTTTTACAACATACAGCATTTTATATCATGCTTTTTAGTAACCCAACCTACAAGTTTTATTGTATCATTTTATTATCACAACAAGTGAATCTGAATATTCCATATCAAATTTCTGCCACCTTATTTCCCTTTTGGGTAGAGGATAAATGCGAACTGCTCCCGAGAGCGGAACGGAAAACGTTTATAGCGGAACAAGAGGATATTCTCCTTTCCTACTGCTGACCCAAAAGCGGGCAAGCAGTCGGAGATGACTGCTGCCTTTGTTTTTATCTCATTTTTTGGGTACAGTCATTTTCAATTTTTGACATTACAAATAAGGCGATACTGACGGCCGGGTGTTACTTCGTAACTCAATTGGTTAGAGTGTTAGACTGCAAATCTAAAGGTTGTAGGTTCGATTCCTACCAAGATGCGGCTTGTCTGCATCTATCACACCCCCGATTTTCGTTCGTCTTTTTTCATCCTTTTTATTAGATGGTAGCGTAGTTCAATCAGGCAGAGCAGGGGATTGTCTATCCTCAAGTTACGGGTTCGAGTCCCGTCGTTACCGCTATGTATTTTCTATTTTCTCATAGCTAAAAGTAGCTAATGAGATAATTAATTGTCAATGCTCCATTCGTCTAGTTGGCCTAGGATACTAAACTTTCTATTTAGTGACAGGGGTTCGAATCCCCTATGGAGTACTTTTTTAGAAAAAAGTGGTAGTGAGCAATTAGGGTTACTTCGTTTAGGTTACGACAGGGTTGGGGGTTCAAATCCCTCCGGGACCACTATTGGTAACAAAATGGGTCCCGTAGCTCAATCAGGTAGAGCATGTATATACCCTTTGCATTTTTCTCCACTTTGTTTTGTAGGAATAGCTTAATATGGCTTAGAGCACTGGTTTTGGGAACCAGGAGGTGTCAGTTCGACTCTGACTTCCTGCACTTATGTTCAATAGTACTGGCGGCTATTGGATACGCCTTGATAACTCAACTGGCAGAGTAGCTGACTCTTAATCAGCGAGTTGGAGGTTCGAGTCCTCCTCAGGGCACTTTTATACTATTATGGCAACATAGCTCACGCGGGCAGAGCATTGGTTTGAAGCACCAAGGGGCAGGGTTCGACTCCCGTGTTGCCACTATTTATTTTTTCATTTTACTTATTTCTCATGTCACTATTCAATTTGAAGAAGAAGAACAAGGAGAAGATGATGAACCGTGCTGGAGGTGAAGCGTTTCGCCAGTCAGCAGAGATGCGGCTCGCCAGCATACTGCTCACTTCCTTTGCCCAAAATCAGTTCTACCGCACAGCCAACGAAACTTTTGACGAATTGGTGAAGTTGCTTCCGCAGGTAGATGCTGAATTTGCGGCTAAGGCAGCGGTCTATGCTCGGAAGGAGTTCCATATCCGCTCCATCACTCATGTACTAGCTGCTGAATTGGCGGCTTACACATCTGGTACATCTTGGGGCAAGGATTTCTACCGTGCCATAGTCCAACGACCTGATGACATGCTAGAAATTACCGCCTACTATTACAGCAAGGGCAGCCAGGTACTACCCAATGCTATGCGTAAGGGTTTTGCCCGAGCCTTTGACCGTTTCGATGGCTACCAACTGGCTAAGTACAGGGGTGAAAATAAGGCAGTAAAGCTCATAGACTTGGTGAACCTCGTCCACCCTGTACCTACACAACGCAATGCTAAGGCACTGCAAGAGCTAGTAAATGGTAGGCTGCGAAACACCCAAACTTGGGAGTCCCGACTGTCTCATGCAGGACAGCAAGCTGAATCCCAAGAGGAAAAGGCAGCACGCAAGGCGGCGGCTTGGAGTGAACTCCTAGCACAAAACAAGCTAGGATACTTTGCTCTACTACGCAACTTGCGTAACATCATGGAACAAGCTCCTGAATCTTTGGACAAGGCACTACAAGTCCTAACAGACAAGCGTCGTATCCATAAGAGTAAGGTATTGCCATTTCGTTTTTTGTCTGCTCTGGATGCTATCCAAGCAACTACGTCAAATACGAAATTGAACCGTAAGGTACAAGAGGCACTCAACCAAGCACTGGAGCTATCACTGGACAATGTGCCTGTATTTGAGGGAGAGACCTTGGTGGTACTTGATGATTCTGGCTCTATGACATTCGGAAGGAATCAAAACAACAAGAGTCCTATTCAGATAGGTAGCATCTTTGCAGCTATGCTGTACAAGAGCAATAACGCCGACCTGATGCGGTTCTCTGACAAGGCTTCTTTCCTGCGTCCTTACTTCGGTAATTCTGCGATGAGCATTGCCCAAGGACTCATAGATAGTGCCAAGTCTGGAGGTACTAACTTCCATGATATTTTCCACAAGGCTCAAAAGCCTTATGACCGTATCATCATCCTTTCTGATATGCAGGGCTGGATAGGTCATTATTCCCCAAAGGAGGCATACCTCAAGTACTGCAAGCGAAGTGGGGCGAATCCTTTTATCTATTCATTTGATTTGAATGGATACGGTAGCCTACAGTTTCCTGCACAAAAGGTATTTGCCCTAGCAGGTTTTAGTGACAAGGTATTTGATATTATGTCACTACTAGAAAGTGACCGCCAAGCACTAGTGAATGATATCCGAAAGGTGAGACTAGATGCCGTATAAATTAGTGCAAATCAACAAAGGAGGTTGAATTGTTGCCCCCATGCCCTTTTTGTGGCGTGGGGGTTTTTTAATATCTTTATGCAGAATGTTGAGATAGTATAACCAATACCTCTTATAAGTGAAAGCCCTCATTGTAGATGATATAGCAAAGAACCGGGAAATGCTGCAAGCCTTATTACACAGCTATTGCCCGCAAGTAAAAATTGTAGGTCAAGCAGAAAATATAGATACTGCCCATTTCATTATCCAAGAAAAGCGACCTGACTTGGTTTTATTAGATGTAGAAATGCCTGGCGGTACGGGTTTTGACTTACTCGACCGATTTGATTCCGTTGATTTTGAGGTGATATTTGTCACTGCATTTGATAGGTATGCTCTACGGGCTATTAAATTTTGTGCCTTAGACTATATCTTAAAACCCATAGATGCTCGTGAACTTATTCAAGCTATCCATCGGGCTAGTGAGAAACTACAACAACGCAATTCCTCCGCTAATTTTGCTCACCTTATACAAAATATGCGCAACCAAGATATTCGCCAACACAAAATTGCCATTCCTACTCAGGAGGGTTTCATATTTGTGGCAGTACATGATATTATCCGTTGTGAAGCAGATGGCAGCTATACCCATATCATTCTTAAACAAAAAAAGACCATTCTATCCAGTCGAAAAATTAAGTTTTTTGAAGAATTGTTAGCCGACTATCATTTTTTCCGTGTGCATCGTTCTTTTTTAGTGAATCTCAATGACATTGAAAAGTACCATAAAGGAGAAGGAGGATATATTGTAATGACGGATGGTGGAACGGTGGATGTATCTCGGCGTAAAAAGGAATTGTTTTTAGCGAAATTGAATACGGTCTAAGTAAGGGTAAAACACCTTTTTGCACCTGTCTGTCAGATGGACAAACACCTAACACGGCTGTAGTTTTTGCTCCTACGGAGCTAAAGAAGGAACTACTTCGTTCCGAGGAAGGAAGCCATTTATGGAAAACGAAGGGTATGGGTTAATAGTTATTTTTCCTAAAGAAAAAGGAGCTATGCAATAGTATTGCATAACTCCTTAATTCTCAATGTCGGGGCGGCAGGATTCGAACCTGCGACCCCCTGCTCCCAAAGCAGGTACGCTAACCGGACTGCGCTACGCCCCGATGGCGGTGAGGGCGGGATTCGAACCCGCGGTACCCCTTTCAGGGCACGACGATTTAGCAAACCGTTGGTTTAAGCCACTCACCCACCTCACCTTAATATAAAAACCCCTTACTTATAAAGGATAAAATATTCGTTCATTATCTAAACGGATGCAAATATAGGAATACTCCTTTAGATATGCAACCCTATCCCCTATACTTTTTTTACTAAAAGCAAAAAAAGAGGGTAACCTAACGGCTACCCTCCCTTTTTTAGTCATAAAATGACTACTTCAACTTGAAAAGTTGGAAGGAAATAAAGAAAAATTATTTCTTTCCTTTCTATTCTTATCGCTTCACTAATCGTTCTGTATGAATCTGACCATCCACTACTAAGTGTATAAAGTACACACCTGCGGGGTGGTTTCGTAGGTCGATTTCTACTTGTTCAGCAGAAGTTTGGCTATACTGGAACTGCTGGGTCATTTGTCCCACCATATCTAGTACTCTTACTTCCATATTGTTTACAGACTCTTTGAACTCTACTTCGAGTATAGCTTGGCTAGCTGTTGGGTTAGGATAAAGCTCAAAGCTGCTTAGTGCATCAATGTCCTCTATTGCAGTAGTAGATGGATCTACACCTTCATTTACTTCTACTGTAACTACTTCTGTACAGCCATTGGCATCAATTACTGTAACAGAATAAGCACCTGGTGCTAGTCCAGTAATAGTTACACCCGTTTCGCCTGTACTCCATACATACTGATATGGGGCTGTACCTGATGTGGCACCAGCTGTTGCTGAACCATCATTGTCTCCTAGTACAGTTTCATTTGTAGCAGAACCCCATGCTCCAATAGTAGCGGGACAGTCTGTACCTAATGTAATGGATAAGACTTCAAAGCAACCATTCGCATCTGTGATGGTAACGGTGTAGCTACCTTCCGAGATATTCACAATGATAGAATCCATTTCACCATTACTCCAAGAGTATGTATATGGTGCTTCGCCTTGTGTAGGTGTTACAGAAGCAGAACCATCTGCAGCTCCTTCTTCTGATTCATTACTGAACTCAAAGGTAGCACCTAAGTTCACAGGGCAAGCAGAAGTTACTACAATAGAGTCCATTCCCATACATCCATTAGCATCTGTTACAGTTACATAGTATTCACCTGTACTGAGGTCGGGTAAAGTGAAAGAAGCGTCCATTGTGACAATGGTATCTCCTGTACTCCACGCATAGGTATAAGGTCCATTAGGTGATGCTACATCTACGGTTACTTCACCATCAAATGTGGTTGTATTCTGTGTTTCTTCTATGTAAGATACACCGTCAATTAAATCAACCAAGCAAACATAATCTACTACATAGGTAGCTATTTGCCTACAACCGATACTGTTGGTTACCGTCACGGTATATGTTCCAGCAGACAGTGCGTTTAAAGTATCACTGGTAATTCCGCTGCTGATAGTTCCATCACTCCACTCAAAAGTGTATAAGTCATTCGGATCTCCGGATGTTACGATGATACTACCATCGCCAGTCATTCCTTCTATCTCTTCGTTCGTAACATCAGCGGCAAGTCCTAGTCCAGCAGCACATATATCTGTAATAGATATATCATCAATGGCTACCCCTTCATCTTGACCTGAGAAATCAGAGTCAAAACCAAAACGGATTCTACAGTTACTTTCACCTGCCATATTATCAAGTGCATGAGATACGATAGTCCAACCGCCATTGTCTCCCTGGAACTCTTGGTCAGTATTATTATACCAAGTCGTATCTGCATCAGAACCAAGCACTGCCCAGTTCATTCCATTATCCACAGATACTTCTACCCATGCTCCATCCCAGTTGGTTTCTGTCATTGTCCATATTGCAAAAGAAAGTTCTGGATCTACAGTGAATGCTGAAAAATCCATACAGGGTGAAACTAAGTAAGTAGTAGAGCTACCTGCATAGTTACCATCTAGGTCTGTTGCCCATACATTCACACCGCTGTATGCTGTATCCATTACAGTATTAGCTGGCACACCCCACTCCCATGCGGTATTACCTGTTTCATTGATTACTGTAAAGCCTCCATTAGAGAGTTCAAAGTCTTCCATATATGGCAAGGAGTCTATGACAGGTACATTACTAATGACTACTTCAATGGTGTCATTGGTTGCGTCTAAGTCATTAGCTAGTTCTGACCATGCTTTTACTGTATATGTACCTGGGGCAGAGAAGTCATACTGCGTACTAAAAGTATAAGTATCTGTAGCACCACTAGCTAAGTTATTACCATAGAAACCATCAGGAGCGCCTCCTTGTACTACACCATTCACAGAGTAGTTTAAGAAGAAGCCACCTTGTGGGTTGAAGCCTAAGTTGCTTACTTCAATTGTTATATCTTCCATGCCTAAGCCACAGCCTGATGCTGGAGCAATGATGTCAGTAACACCTAAATCATCCAATGGTACTTCTTTAATACAAATATCATCTAGGAGGATGTCGTTAAAGTAATCATCTCCCGTAGTAGTAGATTCAAAACCAAAACGGAACTGTATATCTCCTGTGATGGTGGTATAATTATCAAGTATATAGGTGTATTCTATCCAGTCAGGGTTATCACCTTGAATTGATTCTAGTAACACCCAGCTACTTCCATCCCATATTTCTACATGTAATGTATTATTATCTCCTGGGTTATCTATATTATTAGAAAATACCCAGAAAGAAAGGTAAGGAGCATTGAGGGAGGACACATCATACATAGGTGTAATGATATAGTTAATATCACCTGGATCAGCGTCAGAGCCATCCATCCAAGCAAAGAATCCTCCATCACCTGTATGGTCATCTATATCCTCAGCACCATAGCCAGGTCCAAATCCACCTGCATTATCAAACTCCCATTCATCAGGACCATCCATTGCCCAGCAATTGGGTAGTGCCTGTGTAGAGAATGATTCGCAAGCGGGGAAAGTAGTAATAGTTACACATTGTGTCGTAATAGCTACGGGCCCTGCCCAGTTACTTGTATCGGCTACTGCACATACTTCTTGTATATATATCTGTAAGTCAGAAGCAGGTGGTAATCCTGTTAAAGTAAAGGGAGGAGGTGTATTAAAGGTCTGTTGTGTGCCAGCTCCTGTGCCGGGCACAAAACCTGGTGTACCATATTCAACGATGAATTCTGTACCAGGCCCAGAGTAGTTAAAATCTAAGTCGGCTGTAGTAGCCAGTACGTTAGTAACGGTAAGAGTGCCAGGAGCGGGGCAACTAGGTGCTTCATCTACACATACATCATCTAAGAGGATGTCGTTATAAAAATCTAATCCAGCTGTAGTGGACTCAAATCCGAAACGGAACTGAACCACAGTAGAGCTAGCCATAAAGTTACTTATATCTACTCCATATTCTACCCAATTTGGGCTATCTCCTTGGATGGTTTCTACAGTTACCCAGTTCGTGCCATCCCACATTTCTACATGTAATGTATTGTTGTCTCCAGGGTTATCTGTATTATTAGAAAATACCCAGAAAGAAAGGTAAGGATTCGTTAATGACGCTACATCATAAAGCGGTGTGACGATATAGTTGGTATCGCCAAAGTCAGCGTCAGAGCCATCCATCCAAGCGTAGAACGTACCCCCTCCTACGGTATGGTCAGCTATATCGTCAGCACCGTAGGCAGGTCCAGCTGTAGTTGCATTAGCGAACTCCCATTCATCAGGGCCATCCATTGCCCAACAGTTAGGTAGTGCTTGTGTAGCAAATGGTTCACAAGCGGGGAAAGTAGTAATAGTTAAACATTCTGTCGTAATAGCTGCAGGGCCTGCCCAGTTACTTGTATCAGCTGCACCACATACTTCTTGTACAAATACCTGTAGGTCAGAAGCGGGAGGTAAGCCTGTTAAGTTATAAGGGGGAGGTGTATTAAAGGTCAATTGAGTTCCTGCTCCTGTACCGGGTACAAAACCTGGTGTACCATATTCAACGATGAATTCTGTACCAGGGCCAGAGTAGTTAAAATCTAAGTCGGCTGTAGTAGCAAGTACGTTAGAGACGGTGAGGGTACTAGGCGTAGGGCAAGTAGGAGCTTCATCCACACATACATCATC